>JAJIBD010009122.1:0-64020 GCA_021461705.1 Cryptotis parvus | reverse complement strand
TAATACAGAAGAATACAGACTTTGACCAAGGCACTGCACAGTAAATCAATGTAAGGACTTGTCTTACATTCTTGGGAAAAATATTAATTCTGCTTAATTTATAACAGTCTGAATTTCCCCAAAGATTCCCTCTGTCTCAAAATAAAAGTAAATGTATTTGAAACAAGTATGGTTTTAATAGATTTTTAATGTAAACTAAGCGTACTTTTAAAAATAACAATTTTTAACTCTGAGCCTAGGTTTATAATTGTACTTAAAATTGTTCCTAGTTTTCTATAAAGCAATAATGAAAGTAAGTAGTAATAGCAAACATAGCAAAATCAGATGTAAGTAAAAATTTCTAACAAGTTTTTAAAGTATGCAATATAAAAGTGAAATGTAGGAAAGGTGTCTCTCTCAAAAGATGACACACAACAGGGACGGGAGCGATAGCCCAGTGGCAGGCGTTTCGCGGCCGGCCTGTGCCCGGCCCGGGTTCAATCCCCGGCATCCCATATGGTCCCCCGAGCATCGCCAGGGAGTAATTTCTGAGTGCAGAGCCAGGAGTAACCCCTGAGCACCGCCGGTGTGGCCCAAAAAAACAAAAAAAAAAAAAAAAAAAAAGATGACACAAACATATATATAAATATATAATTAAGAATTGTTAACACAAACATTAGTGGTGAAACATTTAAGATCAAAGTTTTGTTTTTAGAAAACTCTGATTCCATTTTAAGTCTTCAATAAAATTTGTACAAAAACATTCTACAAAACTATGAAAATTCCAACATATCACACAATGCCTATATACATTTTTATACTGAGTCCTTTCAAACCAAAACAGCAGAGAGCAGTATGCAAATTTCTCTAGAATATTTAAGCAGGTGTGAAACTTCCAAAGGAGGAAATAAAAATACTAGCTAAGTAGATATAATCGATTTGCTAGGAAGTAGGGAAATATATCTTAATTATGTAACAAAAGAGAGAAATACATAAATTAACATACTAGTCAACTTATAAATGAAAATCTATGAAACGATAGGCTTAGATGGACAATCCCTGAGTAACAATATGACGGCCAATAAGCGAATACTTAACTACACTTAGATTAAAGGAATTTGCTGCCATCACTATAGCAACTGTCTTAAGGCAACTAACATGCTCAACAACCTGCAGACCAAAATTAGCCTTAGTATGCAATGAAGTATAAATATGGCAATATAGTCTAAATTTTAATTTCTGTACAATTTTATAATTGCTTTTTGCACTGTGAGAATAAGTGGATTTCTCCTTTAAAGCAACCTATCAAAATAGACTCATTAATGTCCAGCGCACTAATGAGCAATGGGGGAAGAAGGTGTTAATTATGCCACAGTAAGATTCTAGAAAAAGCCCTAGTGAGCACTTGAGGATGTGTGTAAGAGGACGCGTTGTGTGTTTACAGCATGAGGCAACAGAATGACAGCAAAATGGTCACTCTACTATGGTTAAGACTGAAAATGTTAATATAATATTCTGAACAAGCCCCAGAGACTAATCATGATACTGACTGAAGGGCAGAGAAAATAATCCACTTTTGGGAACAATAAGGTTTTTTTACACAGTGTGTCTGTGTTTAATGGCGTATATGCCATTAAGCTCGTTCAGTGGTCGGTCTTATGAAAGCAAACAATAACCTAATCAAGAAACTTTTGCACAAAAACTACTCCACAGTATTTAACAAAAACATCCAGCTAAAGTATGAAGGATATTTTCCGTGAATGATAGCTAACTTTTTATCATTTTCCCCAGGATGAAATCCTACACACTGCCCTGAATCTCCACTCACTAGTCTGACCATTTAATTTTTCCTGGTACAAGTGCCTTGAGACTTTTCAGAGGTCACCGCAACAGTAGACAGCTTATAACAAAACCATTAGCAGTTTGGCTAGCTAAGGGAAACCTCTTTACTTTCCTTTCTGTTTATTATCACTGCATGAATCTGCAGCATATGATAGTTTATAATTTCTCAGGCTTGTTAAATTCATGTTAAAGGTCTGTTTTCTTGTTGAATAAATTTTGTTCATATAATGCTGCCTATTTCATACACTCAGTCTTTAATAGCACCTTTGGTCTATGCGCAACTCACAGATCAAAACAGAGGACTAAAATAGGGGTTGATGATGCTATTTACATGTGTGATTCCTGCTGTCTTCTTGTTAGTAGCTTTAATATAATAGAAGACCTTGTCTGTTTTGTAATTAACACATCTTTACTGGAGAGATATTTGGAAGTGATTGCTGTGAATATACTGGTTAGTAAAATAAACACAATCACACACCACTTTCTGTTATCAGACAAATTTGTGAATTGTACACATTATACTCCAGATCAACAAACTGTGATATAACAGCCAAGTAGAAGACACATATTTATATAACCCTTTATTTCTCTGAAAATATGTATTCACTCTGACCTTGCAAATATAATTAGCTTGTGGGATGTGCAGATTTCAGTACCATGGTTGCTTTACTAATTGCAACTCTTGGAAATAGATACTAAATATTTGAAGCTGCCAATACAAAATAAAAACTGCATCTTTTTTGTACATCTGTCTTAGCTTATAAAAGCAAAATCGCTTTTAAAAAACAATACCATGTTTCACATTTGTTCCAAAGCATACCCAAGGGGCAAAGACCCATTAATTCATTTTAATAATAATCTGGTTTGTGATTCAACACTGTACTTTTAAATTCAGTTTAATCCATAATCTGGCTTCTTGATGACTATAGTACAGTGATGTCAACATGCCATTTATTTTTAATTTCATGTCTCATATCAGCTGCAAGGTCACTAAGATACCAGACTAAATTTCTTATGTACCAATCTATAGTTCCCAATTCTTATGTATTATAAAAAGCACTTTTTAAAGTATAACTCTGCAAATAAGTGTAAAATTTCTATTTCTTTTAATAAAATCCATCTTGACATTTCCAATTGCAAATGACACTTATGTCACTCTGAGAAAGTGCTTATGTATAAAAAAAATGAAAATATTTTTTGGTTATGGGGTCACACCTGGCTTGCTGAAGACTTACTGTAGGAGGGGACAGGGCACTCTGTGGGGGCTGGAGTCAGGGACGCACCTCACCGCTGCACTACTGCTCCAGGCCCTGAAATAAGTTATTTCAAAAAGACTGAAAGGAAAACTTAGAAACTCAAAAAATCAGTATTAGAAAAGCGAATGATACAAAGCAAAGGCAAGGCGGGGTGGAGGGCAATGTAGACACCTTGGGTTCAGGTCCAGTCCCGGGTACCACGTGGTGGCACAGTCCCCAGAGGGGGAATGCCACGCCCCCTCTTCCACGCCCTGCAGTGCCAACTGCGCCCCCAAAACAAAATAAACATGAAAAAGGAAAACTACAAGTTACTTAGCAATTAGGCGATATATTTAAAAACACAAAAAATCACTACCATTTAAAGTCTATAAATGCCTATCAAATGCTAGAAAGAAAAGCAATACCCTATAGCAACTAGCTTTTGTCACCTAGAAATGACCCATTGTCAACTGCTTAGACTGAGACTGTGCCTAGATACTGTAAGAACGAAGGTTGCATGGAACATGGGAAGTACTGCTGGGGTTTGTGACCACTTCGTTATTTCTGCTGTCATGCACTGCCAGACATCCAAAACATCTTAAGTCTCTTGTAAGCCCATAGCATAAAAAATTCAGAGAAATCTTACTTTTCATGCCACTTCCAATGAAAAGCACCAAGAACTAAAACGGACTCATGCCAAACGCATATCACCAAATTGCTGTGATTTCTTAGTTTCGAGTTTGCAACGCAGAAATTATTTATAAAATGTCAATTTTAGCTCTGGAAAAGAAATTCCTATGTGTATGTACATTTTCTTTCTCATCCCTGGAGAACTGCTCCTGGTAGCTAAAGATCTGTAGTAAGACTGCAGTATGTTGGGAAAGGGGCGGGGCAGAAGCAGCATAATGTACTTTTTGACAAGTGAAGACACGCATCAAATTCAAATAGTAAAGGAGCAAGGTTTTAGCGTATATGCCTAATGAAAACAAACAGAAATCAGCATGGCAAAGGGTAATTATACAGTTTTAGATTCATGAAACTCTGAAAAGAATATACTTAACCCATAAAATAAAGTTAGCAATAAGCAAAAGCCATCGCTACGGAACAGGGGGTCCCAGAGTAGAGCTCCTCTGGAGTCAGAATCCTCCGACAGATTCCTGATGCTACTAACTGGTCTCCAGGACAAGTTATTTAACCTCTCAATACCTTGTTCTCCGTAAGCAGTAGTACCTCACAGAGCTGAGATACCTGCTCAGTCACTCCCTCCAGAAGTGCTCAGAGTTGGGATACCCGCCTCAGTCACTCCCTCCAGAAGTGCTCAGAGCTGGGATACCTGCTCAGTCACCCCCTCCAGAAGTGCTCAGAGTTGGGATACCTGCTCAGTCACTCCCCTCCATAAGTGCTCAGAGCTGAGATACCTGCTCAGTCACTCCCTCCATAAGTGCTCAGAGCTGGGATACCTGCTCAGTCACTCCCCTCCAGAAGTGCTCAGAGTTGGGATACGTGCTCAGTCACTCCTCCAGAAGTGCTCAGAGTTGGGATACCTGCTCAGTCACTCCCTCCATAAGTGCTCAGAGTTGGGATGCCTGCTCAGTCACTCCCTCCATAAGTGCTCAGAGTTGGGATGCCTGCTCAGTCACTCCCTCCAGAAGTGCTCAGAGTTGGGATACCTGCTCAGTCACCCCTCCCCCATAAGTGCTCAGTGCTGGGATACCTGCTCAGTCACTCCCTCCAGAAGTGCCTCAGAGCTGGGATACCTGCTCAGTCACCTCCCTCCATAAGTGCTCAGAGCTGGGATACCTGCTCAGTCACTCCCTCCAGAAGTGCTCAGAGCTGGGATACCTGCTCAGTCACTCCCTCCAGAAGTGCCTCAGAGCTGGGATACCTGCTCAGTCACTCCCCCAAAAAATAGACTTTGGCTGCTCTGAGGGAGCTGGTTGACTCCAGTCCACACCTTGGGCTATTTCCAGGCTGAGAACAGTAGGGATGCTAGAACCCAGCCATTCTGACCAAATCAGTAACTTCTCCACCAAAGGGCAATTTTGTCTCTGGGATCCCTGAAGACCTGGCTGAGATCGTCTCAGAACTTGGGTCATCTGATAAAGTTCTTCCTACCCAGAGTACCTCTGTTCCCCTCACACAGGTGCATCCCTTACTGTATTCTGAGGGGTAGCCACTGCATTCCTCACAGGGGTTCTAACCTCTTTCCTATTTACTACCATTTTGGCATCAGCTTCGAAGCACCAAAGCACGGTAAGCAGAGCAGCATAGCATTGCTGTAATGCATCAAGAGCTAGAGGCAAATCAAACCAGAATTATAAATTTGGCACCTATGGACACTTGGCATACTAAAGACATCCATCTTCTCAGGAAACTTCCTAATTAAAATAAACAGCAGCTCTGTTGAGTATTACTTAAGTAAAAATCAATTACACTTACAATTTTGATATTTCTATGATAAATATTTCTAGAATTATATGTGACGAGCTAATAATAAATTTAAAATAGGAACAACTCAAGGAGGTCTCAATAAACTATGAAAGATCATCTCCTTTGGGTCACGAATCCAGTAACAATTCTGTACCAATTTTACCTGGGGACTACTCAATCAGTCTTCGTAACATGAAAGAGACTTGATTCCTCTCCACCAGGTTTCTATGCTGTACTTGGCCCATTGCCTTGTCCAGGAAAATAAAAACAAACAACTCAGCAACCCCCTAGAAACCTGCCTTCTTCATGCAAACAAACAGGAAATACCCCTAACTGTACCGGGGGCTACTTACCACGCCCAGATCATGCCAGCAACCCCAGGGAAATCAGAGTGGCAGTCCTGCCCGCTTTGGGAAACACTGGAAGACAAACTACAGCAACACAACTGTACGCTAATTGGCAGCTCCACATAAAGGAATAAAAGACCCCAGAGACTAAGCACCGGAGGGACAGTACAGGTGTTAGGAGCGCTTGCTTGCCTTGGCACCACGAATGACCTGGGTTTGATCCCCAGCACTGCCTATGAGCCCCACCAGAAATGACCCCTAAACATAGGTGTGTGCGCCCCATACCAGGCATTAGGGACCAAAGGCTAGGACTCAACCATGCTAGTTTGGTGGTAGAAGAACAGATGACGAGACAAAGGACATTATACACATATATGTATATATCACACATACGCTACACACACATATCATCACAATTTCAATGTTACTTTTTCTGAATAAATAATATTCTATTTTATGAAATAAAAAGTGTATGTTTAAAACTTCTTCCTAAGCACTGTTTAAAATACATATTAAGATGGCACGACATGGCCCCTGAGCATCATGGGGTATAGCCTGGGAAGCCCCTCCTAAGAAGTCCTCCCCCAAAAAAATATATATATATAAGTATATCATAATTTAATGTTTTGATGACAAACCTGTCAGCTTTAATGATTTTAATGTGATTACCAGCTTTCTACATACCACATGTATATTTTATTTTGATTTCCTTTTAATAGAATCTTAGGTATACAATAAGTTAAATAAAGCACGTATGCACAATTAGGGGTCTTGCATATACAGGCAATCTCTTTTGGTCTTTTGGGGCTTCAACCAACCATGCTCAGGGGCTCCTCCTGGTAGAGCTCAGGGGACCATCTGGGGTTCTGGGGATCAAACCGAGTCGACGTGGGTCCAGCAAGTGTCCTGCCCCTCTGTACTACTGCTCGAGCCCCCAGTCCATTTGTTTTCTAGAAAGATTATGCCACTTTAGGCTCCTATTAGCATGTGTGAAAGTTGTAGTTTCATAATTTCTTTTCATGGATTACTTTCTTTTTTTTCCTAAAATACCTTGCATTTTGTTTATGAAAGTTGTCTGTTATCAAAGCCCGACAGAAGCCTAATGGCAGCTTGGGTTTTGCATTGGGTCTCTAGTGTGTTAGCACTGCAGGGTAGTAACTGACCTATCTCATTGTCTTTAGCAGTCTGCAGAGACAAATACCACGTAATAAAGGATTTTAGACAGTACCACAGTATTTGCCATTAGCGTTGAAAGTAGAACCATCATACCCTGAATGACCATTTCTGTGCAATATTCCTTTGCTAGTGGCAAAATGGTTCTTTAGTCCATCTCCATTTCTGAGAACCATGGCTCAGACTTCTAAGGCCTGTTGGAGTATCTCTTAAGTTGTGGGAGAGGAATAAGACACAGATTCCTTTCATCTGTTATTCTGTTTAAAGAGTAAGTGGGCTTGGTTTCTGTATGCTTTAGATTTCTGGATAAAAAAGAAAATTAAAAGAAAGGCCAGAGATTGAGTTCAACGGCCAAGTACATGCTTTTTACATGAAGTTCTGGACTGAATCTCCAGCAACTCCCCTACTCCCCTTAGATGTCAGAGGGAGCAGGGAGATGACTCAGGGCTGGGTGTGGGCCGCGTGTGAAGTCCGGCTCTGAGTGCAGATACCACACGGTGTCCTGCCACTACCATGTAGCCCCTTGGGAACAACCGCTGATCAGTGTTGGGTGACTAATCCTTCTCATTGAGAACAGCAAAGTGAACCAATTCAGTCTTCATTTGAAGAATCACGTATATATTAAAAAATAAGATTTATTGTAACATATATACTCAATGAATTCCTTGAAAAAAAATGGGTTTTACTATAACATCAGGATTTTACTATAACATCATGAAGAGCACCAAGGTGCTCTTCATGTGGTTATTTCAGGCATTCAATGTTCCAGCATCAATCTCATCGCCTGGGTGACCTTCCCTCCACCAATGTCTATCACCGCATCCTTGTGAATTTGTAACAAACAAACTTAAGTTTGTTTAAAACAAAGACAAATGGATTTATCAAAACATAGATTGATAGAGCCTGGCAAGCTATCCCTGTTGTATTTGATATGCCAAAAACAGTAACAATAATAGGCCTCATTCCCGTGACCTGACGAATGGTTTGAGGCTCTTCATGTTCCTGGAGCAAGCAGAGGCCCTTGGGCTATACGAGCACGTGACAGGCACGAATGGAGACGTTACTGGGGCTCGCTTGAGCAAATTGATGAACAACGGGAAGACAAGTGATATATATATATATATCTCATATAAGTATATATTTATATATATAAGTGATAAATATATATAGAGAGAACGCATTAACATAAGTTCTAAAGAAAACACAAATGTATTTTTCTACTATCATTTCATAGAAAATACATATGGGAGTTGATGAGATAGGAAAGTGGGTAGGGCAACTGACTGGGTTTGATCATGGCATCCTGTATGTTTCCCAAGCCCACCAGGAGTGTGTGCACTAAGCATAGAGCCAGGAATAAGCTCTGACTATCGTGGGCTGTGAAGTGAAAAAACAAAAAAGAAAAGAAAACACATGTGAAAGTCAATTACTTTGTTCTATATCACTTTTCTGTACTATTACTGGGCTATGTGAAGAAATTACCTTGTCTAATCCTTTTAAAAAAGGAAGAGGTAAGCATCAATGTTCTCATAAGGACAAGAAAACCATGGCTTAAATCAAGAAGCTAAATCAATTATGATGCCACACACTTACTACAATGGTAGTCAAGGATACCCCACAGCTTCCAATGCCCACCACACAAGAGCCGCCCTCTTCGGTCACCAACTAGCTGCTGCAACTGTTAATCTAGCAAAAAGTCAAGGCTACTACTTTTCCTACTACTACAAGGTTCAGTTTCTTGACAGCAAGGTGTGTTTGATTTACCTAGGAAAGTGCCTGGGCACAACATATTAAATGTTAAAGAATAAATATATATTGGGGGAAAAAGTGCTTGAAAAGTACAAAGTTTTTTCTTCCCTTTCAAAACTTTCCATTCTGGGGCTGGACAGTGTACAGGAGTAAGCCCTAAGCACTACTAGATGTGGCCCAAAACAAAATGAAACATAACAACAACAGCAAAAAGCAAAATCCCAAACAACAAAACTCCCTTCACACAAAACCCAATCATTAACTTTATAAAATATATACTTTCCATTTTCTTCTGCTCAGATTTGAATTAATGAAGCTCTCTTCCATAGCAAACTAAACTCAAAAACTAAAACAAAACAAAACAAGGCTATCACACTATTCCTACTACTACTGGGTTCAGTTTCTTGATAGCAAGGTCTGTTTTATTTACTTAGACTTTTTTAACCTGGAATTAAAAACTGCACAGCATAAAGCTACTTGGAATGTAAAAGTGGTAGTAATCGGCATTCCTCAGTTTCTTCATGGCCTAGGAAGAACAGCCGCTGAAGTCAGCCATGACTTAGAAAAGCCGTTAGGAAGTTAAAATAACCGATTTAAATCTACCAAACTACCAAACCAGGTTCAGAAACATCCTCACATTTTTTGGTGAGCATGCACTCAGCAGTACTCAGTTTCCTCCTAGTGGGGTTTGGGGACCATACGCGGAGGGGGATTGAAAGCATGTGGGCTGTGAGCAAGAACCCACCTGCTGCTGCATTGTAAATCCTGCCCCAACATCCTTCAATCAACTACAGTTAATGTCAAATCATAGAAACGATCTTAAATAACATATAGTGGCTCTCAAGAACATTTTACAGACATTCTGTAAGTTTCAAAGGTCTATTTCTTTTTGCTGGCACAAAACTGACAATTAGGAAAGAGAACAAATGTTATTATCATTGCACTTTTGTGTGTGACCAGTAAATGTCCATCAAAAGATAAATCAACATCATTTCCTGGGGGAAAAAAAAAGGAATTCAAGAAGCAATAGTCAACAAATAATGGAACACTGTTTTAAAGGTTTTTCTATATTTTAAGTAACAAAGCTGTACTCAAATTAAAGCAAATTGACATTCTAAAAATGTATAGAATATAAAATTCCAATAAATCAGCCAAGATATTAATATGGAAAATCTAAATTAGAAGAACTACATTGTTTGGGGCCAGAGTGACAGTACAGAGGGTAGGGCATTTGCCTTGCATGTGGCCAATTCCAGTTTGATTCCTGGCATCCCATATGGTCTCACAAGCACTGTCAGGAGTAAGCCTGAGCGCAGAGCCTGGAGTAATCCCTAAGCACCACTGAGTGTAACCCAAAACGGAAAAACATTTAAGAAAGAACTACACTGTTCTCAGTAATACTTGCTTATTTCTGAATGTATCACTAAATGTTCTAAATATACACAATTTCTGAACTTATCACCAAAATGTCAGAGCTATAATAATTTGTCTTTTCTGTATTTCTGTATCTGAACAGTACAGGCTATTAGCACCCATAATGTTCTTCAGAGATCCTCACAGGGTTAAATCTGAGAGCATGATGAAATCTCAGAATGAAAACACTGGAAGCAAACAAAGATGATGGAGTCACTGAAAGATGAGTGTGAGCACAAAACTATGCTATGAGCAGAAATAGAATTTTTGTATATTGCATTTACTAAAATCTCTTTCAATCAGGAAAACTAGACAAAGATCAGGTACACCTGAGTACACCCGTATATATTTGAGGCTGGGATAGTCTTCCTTAGTTCAACCCTTCTAGAATCCTGAACAAAAGAAAATCTTTGAGGAAATCATCCAACTATCTCTCACTACCTTTAGAAGGCAAATGACATTGTGAACTTTAACTCTAGATCTGATCACGCATCTCAAATTCCAGAGGCTAATGCTGAGCAAAATGACTCACTGACCCTGGCAAACTCAAAATTCACTTATTTAATAAGTGACTATTAACATTAAAAACTAATTGAAGTTTTGTTAATATGGTAAAAACCAGAACTGATAATGTCTGACAACTGACAAAATCACGCCCTGATTTTATTTTGTAAAGAAGATTTATAAAATTACTTTTCGCCAAACATTCTACATATTTTTTTGTTGCATTACTTTGGGGCCATGCCACAGTGTTCAGGGCTTACTCCTGGCTCTGCACTCAGGGATCACTTCTGCTGGGCATGGTGGACCCATTAAGGAGGCCAGGATTGAACTGGGCTGGCCATGAGTGAGGCAAATGCTCTACCTGCTACAGGAAACCATTTCTCCCACAAACAGACTCAAATCTTATGGTGATGAAACAGAGACAGATGAATATGAGAAAGTGATTTCAAACATAACACAACTCTTTCGAGCCCACTCTTTTAATATATTCAGTTTTTTCTTCTTCAACATTCCCCAGAGAAATCGTACTGGGAAAAATAGTAAATTCTCAATTAAAAAATTAGCATATTCTGAAAGGCATGCTTGAAATAGCTAGGCCATACAAAGTACAAGAAGGGAAAGGTCTTTGCTTCTTTTGCAGTCATTACCTCATCTTCCTAAAAGGAGCAAGTTAGCAATTAATTTCATCAACTTTCTCTTAGCAATTTTTTCAACATGATCATTCTATTTTTTTTTCGGGTCACACTCAGTGATGCTCAGGATTACTCCTGGCTCTATACTCAGGAATTACTCCTGGCAGTGCGAGGACCATATGGGATGCTGGAATCGAAGCTAGGTTCGGCCGCATGCAAGGTAAACACGCTACCCACTGTGCTATATTGCTCTGGCCCGATCACTATTTTTTAGATATATGCTAGTTATTAATCCTAAGAATCAGTTGCCTTAATATCACTGAGTTGGTTGGAGAGATAGTACAGATTAAGGCACTAACCTTGAGCCTTGACAGTACAGATTAAGGCACAAGCCTTGAATGTAGCCAACCAGTGTACATAGTCTAATTCACCAGGTTAGTGGCCCTACAAAATACCCTAACACCTATGGGTGTGGCCTCAGAGCACTATACAAGTAGCTGAGCACAGACCCCTGTTGGTGGGGAAGTGATGGTAGGACCTTCCAGTCCTGAGCACTGAGTGGAAGTTCCCACCTTGACCCTCTCCCTAAAGAAGTGTAAATACACAGCTCTCATAAAGCATCACACATATAAATCATCACTTGAAGTACCTGTAGTACAGGAAATTGTTCATTAAAACCCCTGTCTTATAGTTAAGAAAAGTGGAGCTCTAGAAAATCAGGTAACTTGCACAAGGTCGGCTGTAAGTACAAAAAAGAATGAACACAGACTTTAATGTAGACCTGATGCCAAAATGCCCTCCGCTTCGCTTTTGTGGCCAAACTTGGCAGTGCTCGGGATCACTCTTGAGGACTCAGGGAACCATATGGGATGCTGGGGATCAAACCCAAGTGGGCCCCAAGCAAGGCAAGTACGCTACCCAATGTATTATCACTCTGGCCTCCTAATACAAGATTTCTTGGTGAAGTAAAATATTTGCCTCCTTATGCCAAACAACATGTGACTTCACAAATTATCTGAAAATAAAGGCAATGTTCTTAGTATTCACTTAAGTTTCCAAATCAGAGAATAAATATAAAGATTGTTAGAAGTCAGGTGGTAATACATGAACATCTTACTGAGAAGACCCCGAGAAAATATGCCTCAAAAGCAGTAACAGTTGTGTGCTATTTTTTTCTAAACATTGATAACACAGACCAAAGTATCTGGCTCACTAGTAATGCTGAATGTACCAATTTGGTTTTTGGTGCCACATCTGCTGGTGGAAAGCGACTGTGCTAGGCTCTGCTCAGGGGGGCTCCTGTTGGTGATCATGGTCCATGTGCAGGATCAGGGATTGAACTGGAATTGACTGCATTACAAGTTACCTCTCCAGTCACTAACAGGAGAGTGACTGGCAGTGCTCGGGATCTTTAAATTTCTGCTGCAGAATCATTAGATTTCAGATACAGCAGGTATAGTTAAGAATATGTGGTCTGGAACTACACAGCCATCACATTTTTAATTCCACTGTGTGGCCAGCACAAAGGGTTAAGTGCTTGCCTTGCCTGAGGTTTGGTCCCTGGCACCCCATATGGTCCCCGAGTACACTAGATCACTTGATCACTTGAATCCCGTTATTCATCTATTTGCTCGAGCGGGCGCCAGTAACATTTCCATTGGACCCTATCACGTGCCAATGTAGCCCAATGGCATCTGGTTGATTCAGGAATATGAAGAGCCTCAAACCGTTCCTTCAGGGTCTTTACAAGGAAGTCTGACCATCTTGTAGGTGGGCCGCCACATGATCTTTTGACATCCCGTGGGATCCAGTCGGTAATGGCTCTAGTCCAGCAGTTGTCTCCAAATCGCTTTACATGTCTAGCCCATCTGATTTTCGATGCCTTGGCAAACGAGACAGCGTCCCTGATTCTGGAATAGCGACGGAGGTCAGAACTCCGATTCCTTCTCTCACTTGAGTGAGGCGTGATATTCCAAGCATAGCTCTTTTGATTCCTCTCTGGGAGACCCGTCCAGGTCTCTGAGGCGTATGTTAATGCAGGGAGAATGGTGGAGTCAAAGAGATGTGCCTGGAGCCGGAGGTTCTTTGTCTTTCTAGTGTACTTTCTTTTGCCTAAGAAAGGCAAACAAAGTACTCTAGAAGTGACCCTTAAATTCAGAAGCATGAGTAAGCCCTGAGCACTGCTGGGACCTCCCCCTCCCAAAATCTATTGCATATTTCTATTCAGATCAAATTAAAAATTTCCTAGAGAACTCGGGAGATTTATTTGAAGTAAGTGGTTCTTAGGACTTATTTTCAAAATAGAGAATAGACATAAGGATTGTAGAAGTCAGGCGGTAACATATGAACATCTTATGAGAAAACCCCCAACAAAACGTGCCTCAAAAGTAGTAATGGCTGTGTGCTATCTCATGACTTTCTACAGGGAGACTGCTCTTTGTTCCTCATGGTAAAGTATAGACATATTGCAGGTTGAACTACTAAATCACTACTAGATCAAGTCTATTGGTGTAAATTAATAACAAACATTCACCTAGGAGACTGCCACTGTGCCGCTTAAGCTTAAAATATGTAAATATCTCTTACAAATGAACAGAATCTTAACATCTATTTCACCAATTAGTTTACAACAAAGCTAGTAATTCCCCCTAACTTGATATATTTGTTTTCTGGGTCACAATGGTGGTGCTCAGGGCTCACTCTCAGCCCTGTGCTGAGGGCTCACTACTGTTGGTGCTAGTAATAAAACCCAGGTGCCTTCCCTACATGATCTCTCCCGCCTAATCTTACTCTATGTAAATTATTCAAAGTATTACCAATTCCTGAAGGAACGCTTTGAGGCTCTTCATATTCCTGAATCAACCAGATGTATTGGGCTACATTGGCACGTGATAGGGTTCAATGGAAATGTTACTGGCGCCCGCTCGAGCAAATCGATGAATAACGGGATTCAAGTGATCAAGTGATTACCAATTATTTTCACCTTTCTCATATAAAAGCATTTATAAGATTACTTATTACACAGCAAATAAAGTCTTAAATGTTGTGTATCTAATAATTTATGTTGGTCTCAGGAGATGATCCTGAAAATTTCAGAGTTGATAATAAGTTTGCTCTCCACCACAATTTAAAAACACTTGCAGGGTTGATATAAGTGAAAATCACTTTATAATATACAATAGCTAATAGAAATAGGACAGATAACAACAGAATAGGTAAAGTGAAAGCAGGTATGTATTTTCTCTCGCTTATGCTGAGGGATACCTATCCATACAGATTAAGGTTCTGACATATCCTCTGCTCTCACTTTCCATTCTTGAATAACTCTAGCATTCATAAATGGCTAGTATTAAAGAATGAAATAAGGTATAAAATTTTATAGATATTGAGTTCTATCATTGTTCCATTTAATGTTAGGATTTTAACCTAAATTGTAATCTTCTGGTAAAATGGAAAGATTCCATTTTAGTTACTAAGAACCAGATAACATTGGAAATCACAAAAATGGAAATAACGTACAGAAAAGATATATTAAGCAGAGACCCAATTTAAATCATTTGCATATATCTTATTATAAAACTACTGATGTAATCATTGCCTTATTAAATGTTTTGACAGCTATAATTAATCACAAGTAGGAAAGATGGTGGGAAAATCCAGTTAATTCTTCATTTTCTTTCTAAGTTTTATTCTTAACGTTAATCCTTTTGACAAAACTTCACGATCTTCCTGTTCATCATCTATTTGCTAGAGTGGGCACCAGTAATATCTCCATATGTCCTGTCTCATGCCAGTAGAGCCAAGGGCATCGGCTTTGCTACAGGAATATAAAGAGCGTTGAACCATTATATTAGGTCATGGGAATGACCTAATATAATTGTTACTGGTATTTGGCATATCAAATACAACACGAGCAGCTTGCCAGGCTTGCCGTGCGGAGGCATACTCTTGTAGTCACCTCCAAATAAAGCATTTATTGATAAATTTGTTAAGTTGACAAAACTTAACAACCATTATTAATTTTCAGAAGACATTAATAATGAAATAATAATGAAAATAAGACTAGACACTTATTACTAAAAGAGAAACCACACTTAGTAACATTCTGATTGACAGTATTTAAGAGTCAAACACAAATAACAAAGATGGATACTGAAACATTTACTAAGATTCCACTGTGATCAATGATGAAACTAGAACTCTTTGGTCATGGTTTTGGCAACAATTAGTTTGATTCAGAATTCAGAGAGTCCTCAACACTGAGGTAACCATAACCCAACTCAGAAACTGTTACAGACTGAGTTGCATTATTGACAAAGAACTGGATCCTTTTTTTTTAAGGTGATGAAATTACATGACTCTGTATGTTAGGTACAACTAGAACCCTATCAGTAATGATAGACATCTATACTAGATTTTTTCAAAAATGTTTTTAGGACTTCATAAAAGGTGGGGCATTTAAAAAATACCATACTAGCTAATATCATGTGGTAATTACATTTTAATAAAATGCATACTTTTATATAAATTGTGATTACTTACAACACACATTCCAGTGTTATATAACAGTTAAACTAAGTGTAGAAACTAAAATCTGTGCGCAAACAGAAAACAAAATATTCTTTTTACCTACATTTTAAGGAGTCAGCATTTAAGTAATTTTCCAAATTGCGACCATAATGAGTAAGAAATTATAAAAAGCCACATCTAATATCACAAAATAGAATTTTTTTAAATTAAACTTCAATTACCGCTTATAAACGTTGCAGTGGGGGCTTAATCAATAATCGTTATGTTTCTAAAAGAAGCTTATGATTTCAATAGGCAGAGGTACTAAAAAAGCAACTTAATTATTAGAATTTAAATGAAATACTGTTATTTAAAAAAGTAAATAATTTTCAACTTCTTTCTTTGTTAGGTAAAAATACATTTATTGGAAAAGTAAACAAACTGAACTAGAGTAAAGCACAAAAAGTTACCCATTCTGAATTGCCTGGAACAGTAGCTTTTATTATTTTGTGGCTAGCTTTGCTCCCTGAAAAGCTAAATCACATCTAATAAGATCATGATTTAGAGAAGACCTCAATTTCTAGTCATCATAATAATACGATGTCAGAAAGTATTCAACTTCAAATTCATGATAGATAAAAATGCCTATGTTTTAACAGTAATATTTAGTTTGCTGGAGCTGGTGAGCAGATGTAAATGTAATCTGCAATACTATCAAATGCCAGATCTCATTGATAGCAAGCTATTATTTATTTTTAAGTGCTCTAAAAATTATTTGTAAAAGCTGCATAAAGAAGGATTTCATAAATGTATTGTGATTTTATTTTAACAATTATTCTACACTACAATGGAAGTAACATGCTCAAACAAGACACCTCAGCAGTATTTTAAAGCAGTAACCACCTAGCCAATTTCTGTATGTTCTGTAGTTTTTCTAATCCACTCTCCCTGTGGTTGAGCAAAATCGAATTGCCTCTCACATTTGCAGACAGCTCTGTGAAGGTGATAATAGAGCTGCTCCCTGCTGTCATGAGGCAGGAAATAGGAAAATGGCATATGGGGCTAGAAAGAAAGAAAAATAAAAAAAGGAAAGAAAGAAAGAAAAAGGAGGGGGAAAGAACGAACAACAACAAAAAAGAACTAAACAAGAACAAGAACAAAAGAGATTTCAACAAAGAACAACTATAACCCAGTATGCCTAAGTTATCTCTTTCAGAATCACTTAGCATATTTACTCACTCAGCTGTGTCCTCACCCAAAACATAGATGGTTGCTACCAAGTCTTTGGGGTAAGTTTTCATTGTCTAAAATATCTGGAACATATAACTCCAGAATATGACCTGTATAATCTCTATGAAACAGAGCTCTATATAACTGGATTTTTAAAATAAAACAAGGATTTATGGACGTCTACGCTTAACATTTCTAAATCAGTGAAATAAAAATGAATCAAACATGATTAGACAACAGCTAACAAAAGCAGAAATAAATCTTAAATAGTTAAATTGCTAATAATACCAAGACACATTTATAGACTTGTACAGAGGTTTAAAAAAACCCCATAAACATTGTCAGGGCTTATTGGTGTGTGTAATTAAGAACCCTGCTTTAAACAAATAGAACTTTGTCATGAATCTATAATCAGAACGGGGCAGCAGAGGCTGAGAAACACAGAGTCTACTCTACCTTTCCTTTGACACTCTGAATGGGATCCACAACCACTGCCACAGCTCTCTCCGACAAGGCTTCAAAGCTCTGCTGAGTGTTGATATCCACACCAGAAAGCCAACAACCAAAGCCAGGGTGACTGTGATACCAACCAACAACCATCTCAGGCCTGAAACAAAGAGGGCATTCAGCTGTTCAGAAGGGAACAAGTATTACATTTATGATATGAAAAGAAGCAACACACTAACAGGGTATAAATTAAGAAAAGATGAAAAACACACAGGTGTGAAAAAGCACCATTAGAACACTGAAATCATACACCACATTATCCAGAAAACATGGAAATGAGTAAGTGTGACAAAGCAGTGCTATCATTAAGAGATACACATTAGCAGTGGTAGATAAGGCTTTCAGTTTTTCACCTTGTTACCACACTTTCTCAGAGCCAGTTTTTACCCTTTCAGCATTCAAGTAAATATCTACTCTTTAACTCCTTAGCTCTGGAGCTGGGTTTTCCAGGCAGAGTACATTGTTAACAATGGACACCAGGATCCGCTGTTGTGAAAGGATTAAATATCAATTAAACCAGCAGTAGAACTAGGAACTCAGTCAAAAACCAATTTGCACTCTTCTGCTCAGCTGCTGAGCCTTTTGCTAACATTAATTTTGGAAGTTTTTTCCACAGTAGAAGAATTTGAGCAAAAGAATGACAACTATAGAGATTTAATCTGGAAGAAACATCTAGATAAAACTTGAACTGCTGGATTATACTTTTCTGGACTTTAAGACTCATAGATACCTGTTAACTCTATGTTAAGTGTAACAAAAAAGAAGCCATTCTACAACTCCCTAATACGTGAAGCAAACAATGCTTTCCATTATGAATGACTTGACGATGGGCTGAAGAGACAGCACCGAGGTAAAGGCAATGGGCTTGCATGCAGTTAAATTTGGGTTTGATTCCTGGGACCCCATGTGGTCTGCCAGGCTTGTCAGGAGTGAGCCCAGAGTAAGCCCTGAACACAGCAGGGTATCCCCAAAACTCAAAATGACTAGATGGTAACTCTACAGACGGATACTAAACAGAGGGGAGTTAGAGCTCAAGCTTATCAACAAGTGACAACCAGGAATTTTAATATGAAGAGATTTCTGCCTGACAAACTTCGTTTGACTGAAGTGGAAAAAAACATGACATACATGTTGCAAAGCACCAATACTTTCTCAGATTTTTGTGACCCCCAAGAATATCCACAAAACACCTACAATTTTGATACCCTCTGAAACACTTCCTATCATCTGTATTCCTAGTCACTGACATTACTTCCTATTATCTGTATTCCTAATCTCTGACATTACTTCCTATCATCTGTATTCTGAGTCACTGACATTACTTCCTAGCCTCTGTATTCCTGGTCACTGACATTACTTCCTAGCCTCTGTATTCCTGGTCACTGACATTACTTCCTAGCCTCTGTATTCCTGGTCACTGACATTACTTCCTAGCCTCTGTATTCCTGGTCACTGACATTACTTCCTAGCCTCTGTATTCCTGGTCACTGACATTACTTCCTAACCTCTGTATTCCTGGTCACTGACATTACTTCCTAGCCTCTGTATTCCTGGTCACTGACATTACTTCCTAACCTCTGTATTCCTGGTCACTGACATTACTTCCTAGCCTCTGTATTCCTAGTCACTGAACATTACTTCCTATTCTCTGTATTCCGAGTCACTGACATTACTTCCAATTTTCTGTATTCCGAGTCACTGACATTACTTCCTAGCATCTGTATTCCTAGTCACTAACATTACTTCCTATTCTCTGTATTCCTGGTCACTGACATTACTTCCTATCACCTGTATTCCTAGTCACTGATATTACTTCCTAGCATCTGTATTCCTAGTCACTAACATTACTTCCTATTCTCTGTATTCCTGGTCACTGACATTACTTCCTATCACCTGTATTCCTAGTCACTGATATTACTTCCTAGCATCTGTATTCCTAGTCACTAACATTACTTCCTATTCTCTGTATTCCTAATCTCTGACATTACTTCCTATCACCTGTATTCCTAGTCACTGATATTACTTCCTAGCCTCTGTATTCCTAGTCACTGACATTACTTCCTAGCCTCTGTATTCCTGGTCACTGACATTACTTCCTAGCATCTGTATTCCTAGTCTCTGACATTACTTCCTAGCATCTGTATTCCTAGTCTCTGACATGACTTCCTGTTCTCTGTATTCCAAGTCACTGACATTACTTCCTAGCATCTGTATTCCTAGTTACTGACATTACTTCCTAGCATCTGTATTCCTAGTCTCTGACATTACTTCCTGTTCTCTGTATTCCGAGTCACTGACATTACTTCCTAGCATCTGTATTCTGAGTCACTAACATTACTTCCTAGTCACTGACATTACTTCCTATTCTTTATATTCCGAGTCACTGACATTACTTCCTAGCATCTGTATTCCTAGTTACTGACATTACTTCCTAGCATCTGTATTCCTAGTCTCTGACATTACTTCCTGTTCTCTGTATTCCGAGTCACTGACATTACTTCCTAGCATCTGTATTCTGAGTCACTAACATTACTTCCTAGTCACTGACATTACTTCCTATTCTTTATATTCCGAGTCACTGACATTACTTCCTAGCATCTGTATTCCTAGTCACTGACATTATTTCCTAGCATCTGTATTCCTAGTCTCTGACATTATTTCCTATCATCTGTATTCGAGTCACTGACATTACTTCCTAGCATCTGTATTTCGACTCACTGACATTACTTCCTAGTCACTAACATTACTTCCTAGCATCAGTATTCCTAACCACTGACATTACTCACCTTCCTGTCTGCTTCAACATGTCCAACATTTTGGCCTGGAACACAGGGTCGACAGCTTCCACACTGACACCCTGATTAAGAAAGGAAAGTGATCAGCTTTTACAGGGAAAAACCTTCATGTTATCATGTAAAATTTCACTGTTTGCCTGGGCCCTGGGGAGGGCTGGAACCAATCATGGGGGAGGGAAGTAGCCTCAGCAAAACTGAGAGGCGCTAATCACATTTTATTTTCTTTCTGAAAATTGCTGGGGTCGAGGGGCAGGAAGTGGAGGTCCATAAGCCTGGTCACTTTTTATGTTCATGTACAAAGAGCTGCCCACTTGGGTGGACAAGACAGGGCTTAAAGTGGTTGCCATCCAGGCTGTTGGCCTTGCTCCAGTCCCCAGCACTGTATAAAATCCAAGAGCATTGCATAGTGACCCCTACTGCCCCCTTAAAAAAGAACAAAAACAAAACTACAGTTCCCCAAATCTATGTATATTATTGTATGGAGCCTAACAATTTTATAGGCTTTGATACTCTTTATACACGTTTATATTATTCATTTAAAAATTATGATCAACAAATCAGTATAAATTCTAAAATTATAAAGTAATACACTGCTTTTAATTGAGGTAAGATAATTTCCAGAACCCTTTTAAGAGTTTGTGACTATGGCTTAGCCAAATAACTGAAACAATTTTGCTTTTTTTTTTTTTTTGGTCTGATCTACTGGCTTGATCTAGCAAGCAAACTTATTTTCTAATGGCACCCTTGGAAAGAGTAGCTGGTAAGCACTGCTCTTACTGCTCTACAATGATTCAGCTATTATAAAATTTACTTTAGATAAACAAAGTTATTTATTAGTTCTTATTGTTTACCTCAGATAAAGCCTAAGTTTATAAATAAACTATAAGTTTATCGGACAGTTTTATAACAAATAAAAATAATGCTTATCCAGGCAGGCATAATCGGGAAAATCTAAATCAGTTTACTTTGAGACATCATTTTTTTTTTTTTTTTTTTTTTGCTTTTTGGGTCACCCCGGTGACTCTCAGGGGTTACTCCTGGCTCTGCACTCAGGAATTACTCCTGGCAGTGCTCAGGGGACCATATGGGATGGCAGGGATTGAACCTGGGCTGGCGCAGGCTGGCCGCGTGCAAGGCAAACGCCCCTACCCGCTGGGCTATCGCTCTGGCCCCCAAGACATCAATTTTTTTAAAGTTTGCATTATTTTATTTTCTTTTATATTCGGAAACACATTGCATTCTGTAGACTATTATTTAAAGTGCACACAAATACATATCACATTATTTTAAATGTTTTTCAGTGTTATCTTATCAAAGTATATTCACAGTAAAGAGCTTCAGGTCAACAATTTCCTTAATTCAGATCTCTACATGCTTTGTAACTGCTGCATGTTAGAGAACCATCCATCAGAAAATGATCAAATATTTTCTAGGCAAACACATAACAAGGGTTTGTCTGCTACCTCTGAAAAGGCAGTAGAACGGCTACTGTCTTGGAACGTTTTATTGAATTCAAGTGCACACCTACCTACCTAAGTCCAGTTCATTTTCAAGAAGCAAAGAGAAAAGCTTCCACAAATAACAGTAAGTTTCAAATATAAATAAGATAATTAATAATATAAATAATAAGATAATTTCAAAATCTGCAAGAAACATGTTTTCTCTACAAATAACCATGTCTAACTCGTAACTAAAATTTTTTAGTTTTTTACTAAACATTGTAAATAAACAGGGCCATGTTTCCAAACAAGAGGAATAAAATGAAGATTCAATACCGTATATAAGAATCTCTGAAATCTTTTGACTGAAGCGTTCAAACAAATCAAACAAGTACCCAGCCATTTTAGGATAACTAATAAACTCATTACACTATGCTAGTTAAAGCTGAACATCAGTAAAAGGGTTTAATATTGGTACCATTCAGTTTGTACTTCTATAGCAAATTCAAGATGCAGTAAATAGATAACTGAAGTCAGCACTACCTCCCTTTATAAATACTCTTCCTATGGTTTCCAAATCAGGAAAACAAAATGATTAAAAGGAATCTGGCATAGGAAAAGAAACCAAATAAAAACCTTGACTTCTGGAAGACAATCGCCTAAGCACTCACCGTTCCTGACTGCGGCATAGCAAACACATCAATCACTCTCACGGTGTAATCATCGACAAATTCTCCAAGCATCAGGCCCATGACTTCCATTGGAACTCCAGCTCGACCATGTTTTAACATCTGGAAAGAGGGAAGGAGGTGAACATAAAACTGCAGTCCTGGATCTTAAAAAATCAACAAAAACCAAAGGAAACCTCTCTGCATGTATTTCATGTACAAGCAATACTGTAGATGCTTACAGAACAATACCTTCATCAAGAGGACTAAGGAAAATACTCCAAAGCTAAAGATATGGAGGAGACACCAGAGCTATCCAGTACCTTCACGCAGTGCTTACTTTTAAGAGAGCCAGGGAAGAGATATAAACTTGTTCTGCTGTGTCCACTGCAGGAGCATCTGTGGGTGGCCCCTAGAAAGAAGCATATCAATTACTACAAAAGCAGAGTTTAGAGTTCAAATATTCTTGTTACATAACTTCCATTGTTTTAAGTGAGTTTGGTCAAAACATGTCGGGCGGAGCGATAGCCCAGCGGTAGGGCGTTTGCCTTGCATGCAGCCGGCCCATGCTGGCCTGGGTTCGATCCCCGGCATCCCATATGGTCCCCGAGCACCGCCAGGAGTAATTCCTAAGTGCAGAGCCAGGAGTAACCCCTGAGCATCGCCGGGTGTGACCCAAAAAAAAAAATAAAACCACGTCAAGTAATCTTTTATTCAGTACAATACAAATAATCATAACACATTTGCAAATAGCCGATCAGCAGAAAACAAATCCCACTTAGTTCTCAGGAAAGCATCCAATGGATCACTGTGTCCAATGGATAGAAGATAAATATTCCAGCAATGCTACCAAGTTACTATAACATCCCACAAAGTATTAATACTGTATAATAGCTATACCGTTGGCTCCAAAATAACTATAGTATACTAATGAGATACATTTCTTACCTCAATATAAATTTAAAATGCTAATAAAGCATTAAGTCAATGAAGAATCAACATAAGCAGCAAAGACTCGGGGCCTGGTATTCAGCGACAGACTTCATGACTCTGAAGTCTTTGCAAAGACCATAGGGATACCGGAGAGGAGGGCAGAAGACTTCTAATCCCTAGGTGAAAGAGCTGTGAACAACATACTCTGCGCTTCACCTGATTAAGTTGCTCCCCTCCCCCGTACAATAAAAATTTTAACACAATTGGCCCAGGTGTGAACAAACTGACTGAGACTGAATCTAGCACAGAAATCCATCCAAATCTTGACCACCACTTTACAAACAAATACTGCTATCAGACTTCACAGGGACTATGGAAAGTTCTTCATTAAGACCAAAAAGAACACCAAAAATCAAAACTCTTCTGACTGAAGTATTTCAAGAAGCCTATATCTTTTAACTCTGCTGCAACAGTGCAAAAAGAACAGCTGTTGGCTTTTAGTAGTGGGTAGTTCAGAAAGCAAAGTTAAGATGTGATGCAACTTCCAGATTCTGATTTGCTTAAAGTTCCCTTTCCTTGACAATAATTCTATTACACAAAGTACGTTTGCCAAGCTAACTAGACTCCAAGTCAATAAATATTACATCTGTTCCATGAGTTTATTTACTATTAAATGCTTTATTCACTGCATTTCACACCTGCAACTTGGTGTGCATTTTTCCTTGACTATATTTTTTCTTGACTGTGTTTTGGGGAAGGGAAGATGTTTAAAAAAGTTTAAAAGACGTTTAAAAGAAGAGTAATAATAGGAACTCTTGCATAAACTCTAGATTCACATTTTCAATTCAACTTAGAATGAGCGGTTACAACTAGGTTATAAACTTAGAATCTGAGATGTAAACCTTACAGTAAACTCAAAACAAAAGCAGCAGAAGAAACAATAAGAGAAAGAAAGGGGCCAATCACTACACAAAGGCAGTCATCAAATTACAAAAGAGGGAAAGTGAATAACAAAGCCATGGTGTCAAACTGCAATAACTTCCAAAGTCAGAAATCAATCCTGACACAAATTCTGCGGTCATGACTGCAATGCTGGACAGTCGCTTCCCGAGGTGCCATGGACTGGGTCCAGCAGTGCAGTGCTGAGGAATACCGTAATGTGGGCGCTGTCTAAAACTGAACCTGCGACCATATACCATGTCTATTCACTAACACACTAGCACATTCCCAGGACCCTCAATAAACTTTTTTTTTTTTTTTTTTTGCTTTTTTGGGTCACACCTGGCAATGCTCAGGGGTTACTCCTGGTTCTGCACTCAGGAATTACTCCTGGCGGTGCTCGGGGGACCATCGGGGATGCCGGGATTGAACCCGGGTCGGCCTTGTGCAAGGCAAACACCATACCTGCAGGACTATCGCTCCAGCCCCTCAATAAACTCTTTTATTTAGAATTTTTATATAAAATTATATGGCTTCAACTTGCCAATCAAAATCATATGGCTCAGAAGAGATAACATCTGAACTTCAATGATAAGCAGAGGCTCAAAGTAAAAGGCTGGAAAACACTGATACATGGCGCAGAGACCTAATAATGCACTATAGACTTCAGGCTAAAGAGACAGGGTCAGGGGCCAGCTGGGAACACTAGGGCACATGCTTTGCATGACACGCTCCAGGTTCCATTCCTGGAACCACATGGTTCCCTGAGCACAACAGGAGCAAGCCCCCAGCAGAGAACTGGGTCTTAGACACAGCACTGCGTGAGGCCCTTTCCTCAGAAACATAAGGATAAGGCAAGCATGCGGCGGACACAGGCTCAACCCCCGCAGACTAGACTGCCCGGAGGAATGAGGGCACAGCCAAGAACAGCCCTGTCCACCAACGGGTTTGGTCCAAAACCCAAAACGGAACCAAAGAGAGGGACAAATTGTCAACACCTACTTATGTACACATCTGAGGGAAGGAATGTAATGTTTTATTTACCTGTACTTTCATTTAGTTCTTCTAGTTTAGAGGACCCACAGGCTGGGCGGCAGGGCTGGGGCTGGCAGTGGCGGCCCCACAGAGGCTGGACAGTACTCTACTAATACTGGGCCAAGAAGGCATGGAAGAAAGTCCTGCTGGGCAGGCGCGACAGTCCAGCGGGCAGGGCGCCTGCCTGGATCCCTGCGATTCCACATGGTCCCCTGAGGATGCCCTAAGAAATGCCCCGTGTCCCAGAAACAAAAACAAAAGGATTTCTGCTAACAAGAACAAACCCAAGCTAATGAAAGTGTAAGACAATAAAAGCGGCACTCGTATTTCTATTAGCAGGGGGAACAAGACAGCGAGATCTCCCATCTCAAGACACCACGAAAAGCACCCGGCGGGTGGGAGGGAAGCTCAGGGCTGCAGGCACAGAGGTCTGGCTCTGACAGTCAGGAGCACGTGGTCTCCTCAGCTGCTCAGCACCCTCAGAGGCAACCCCTAGGCACTGAGCTGGGAGGAGCCCCTAACCACAGCCAGGTGTTGTCAAATTAAAACTAACAAAAATCGAAAATCCTACCTTAGAGTCTACCATTAAAAGAATAAAAATGGGAAAGCTTTTAGCTGGATTCACAAAGAGAGAAAAATCTTACAAAATAGGATCAAAATGAAAAAGAGAAAATTTGGAGCGGATTAAGTCAGAAATCAAAGAAGAAAATATAGAAAATATTACAACTTTATGTCACTAAGCTGGAGAAGCCAAAAGAAATTATTCTAATACTAGAAGCTGACTCAAGTCTGAATGAAGAGAAAATGTAAAAAATGAACCAAGTAATTGGACATAAAAAATAAAAATAAATAAACCCCATGCCCCCAATCCCTCAAACACCCAATACCAATGACTTCACAGTAGGTACTGCCTAGCCATCAATGGTCATCTAGTAGCCATTCTTTCCAAGCTGTTCCAAAAAAATGAAGTGAAATAATTCTTTCAAGTATTTTTTTGAGGTGAATACTGACACTAAAACACAGCAGATATCATTTCTGCCCCCTGCAAAAAACACAGAAGAGGTAAGGGAGCCGGGGGGGGGGGAAGAGAAGGTGAAAATGACGGAAGGAGGTAAGGATTAAAGGAAGGAGGGGTTCAATCCCCGGCATCACATATGGCCCCCAGCACCACCAGGAGTAATTTCAAAGGGCAGAGCCAGGAGTAACCCCTGAGTATCGCCATGTGTGACCCAAAAAGAAAAAAAAAAATCACTGAACACAGTTAAAATTAGAACTAGATCTATATAATCTACTGACTAGGATCCCAAACCGTATATATAAGAAAGTAGATGTGGAAAAAAGTGAAATATACAACATTCTTCATAGTACATTAGGAGGGTAGAAGTGTAAGTGTTGTAAGTGTTGACTTTATCAATTATATATTAGGATTTAATAGTCTTCACAGTAACTTTGGAAATACAAATCATCCTCACTTTACAAAACCAATGAAGAAGAAAAACTAAAGATAACACTGACAATAAAAGTTATAAGGAGCCGAAGGGAGAAAACAAAATTAATAAACATACGGTTAAGACCAAATTTTTAAGTCCCTTACTATTATAAGTCGCTCTTACACTGGCTTTTAAATGGAAATTTATGTACATATTTCTTACAAATAACATTCAAAGACAATAACTGGCATAGCTTGTCTTAGCTATATTTCATTTTGTGAAAGAGCCATAATGGCCACTATGTTTCACTCAGTCTTTCTTCAATGATATATTTATTACATGAACAGATTTCCCAGTATTAAGTCATCTTAGTAGTTCTGGAATAAATTATTCAAATTTTATTTACTTTTTTTAAAAGGATTTTTTGTTTCCCTGTTAATAAGCAAAATTGGCGTAGCATTTTCTCTTTTAGTTAAACCTGTCAGATTTTTATATTTTCATGCTAGGTTTATAAAATGAACTGGAAAATTGTGTAATTTCACATTTGTTATAAAATATTTCACTTGTAACACTTCACTTGTCTTCCCGTTGTTCATCAATTTGCTCAAGTGGGCGCCAGTAATGTCTCCATTCGTTAAGAATGAGGTCCATTATTGTTACTGTTTTTGGCATATTGAATACACCACGGGTAGCTTGCCAGGCTCTGCTGTGGCTCTGGGTTCATCCCAGGGGCCCAGTCTTTTCTGTCAGACCATCAACCATCCAGGGCCCACGGGCAGAGCCTGTTTCCTGTCTGCCACCTGCCAACACAGTGTGTCCTCAAAAAATTTCCATTAGTCAAAAAGACTCAAAACTTTGAATGATTTTCAAAAACTGTTGGGAGATATCAACTGGGGTGCGCCCTCCCTTGAGATTCCTAACTGTGAGCTCAGTAACTTGTTTCATACCCTTGAAGGTGATCCTGCTTTAAATAGCCCAAGGCAACTAACTCCTAAAGCTCAGAAGGAATTAGACTTTTTCATGGATCGGCTTCAAAAATCTTACCTCTCCAAATTTAATCCCGGAGAAAAGGTATGGTTATTGGTCTTCAACACTCCCGAGTCTCCAACCACCTTCATGTAAACCATGGCATCCCATGGAGACACTGTCACTGTCTTATCACTGTCTTCCTGTTCATCATCGATTTGCTCGAGCGGGCCCCAGTAACATCTCCATATGTCCTGTTTCATGCTAGTAGAGCCCAAGGCATCTGCTTGCTCCAGGAACATAAAGAGCCTCAATCCATTCCGAATGAGGTCTATAATTGTTACTGGTATTTGGCATATATATCAAATACAACACGGGTAGCTTGCCAGGGCTCTGCCGTGCAGGTAGCATATCTTGTAGTCATCTCTAAGTCCAGCATTTATTGATGAACCGCATGGCGCAAGCGGCTGCGCCGAACCGGGCGCTGATAGGCTGGTCATCGATTTGCTCGAGCGGGCCCCAGTAACATCTCCATATGTCCTGTCTCATGCTAGTAGAGGCCAAGGCATCCCTCCCGGGCGCCTCGTGAGCGGCTGGTCACAGGGAGAGCCAGTAGCAGCTCTGCCCCATGTCTGCGAGTCTCTGGACCGGCATACCTGAGCAGGATTTAAGAAAGACTGCTGCAGGGTGCAACTCTGCCGGGCGCTGATAGACTGGTCTGCTGGGTGGAAGTCTGATGAGAGAGAAGTCCGGATGTGGAAAATGGAGGCCCTCATGGAGTGGGGGGGTCGTCTGGCTTGTTGCGAGGCTCTGCTGGGATGGTGGGCCAGGGCTAGACATGGAGACAAGCTAGACAAATTGTCCGCAACTGTCCTGTCTGTGCTCCTTTGCATTGTACATCTCATGTGGGAGGAGCAAATCCTCGAGGTTTACAGACAAACCAATTGTGGTAGATGGATATAACTCATGCTAACTTATTTCCCAACAAACCTTTCCTTCATGTGGTCATTGATACATATTCTCGGCTCATATGGGCTGTTCCTATGACGTCTGAAAGAGCTAAATCTGTTTGTTCATTTTTACTCCAGTGCTTCTCCATCATGGGTATTCCCCATACCATAAAAACAGATAACAGTCCTGCTTACACCAGCAAAACCTTCAAATCCTTTTTCGAGGAATGGCAGATCAAGCACATTACAGGAATTCCATATAATCCACAAGGACAAGGAATTGTTGAACGTGCTCACAGAACGCTTAAAACTCAGTTATTAAAGCAATGAAAAACAAGTATGCCTCCAATGGATTCTTTATCTTTAACATTATTCACCTTAAATTTCTTAAATATACCTCAAGGAGATCCCTACACCGCGGCTGAACATCACTTTCAAGAAGATGTGCAAACTCAAAAAAGTCAATTCACCTATCTGGGTAAAAATTGATGATAAATGGAGTGCAAGTCACCTCCTCATTCGGGAAGAGGTTATGCTTTCATTTCTACAGATGATAACCCTGCCAAGAAACTCTGGGTTCCTCTGCGACTTGTTAAGACTAGAATTCTCCAAGAATCAGAAAACAACTAATTCTTTCAATATAAAGACTTACATTTTAAATTGCAAGTTGCTATTTAAACCTCCTGGATTGGTTCATTTTAATAATGATCTTGTTTTGCAGTCTGTGATCATGATTCATGTCTAATATCTTGCGCTCACAGCCTAAATGCTTTCTTTCTTATGGAAAAAAAAGGGTGGAAAAATGGGTGGACTCCGAGCATAGTGCTCAATGTCAAAATGTTTCAAGGATTAATGTTTAGAGTTTCCTTTTTTTAATGTTTTGCTCACAGGCATTTGCAGAAAAAGAACTTGGATGCTGCAGATTCGTTCTATGATGCTGGAGGCTTTGGACTCTGATCACAGTGCTCATTACAAAAATGTTTGCTAAATCAATGAAAAAATTGTTTTTCTAATGATTCTGTTCACAGGATAAGATATTGGAATGCAGTAAACTTGCACAACAGTGCTCAATACTCCAAGACTCCTAAAACAGTGCTCACTAAAAATTTAATAATTTGCAAAAATAATTTTTCCCAATGCTCTATTCACAGGAAAAGACACTTTCTCACCATCATTTGCCGGCCTTATATTCATGAAGCGCTTGATTCGTTACCATTTATCACCCTAGATGGGTCATATACACTGCTGTAATATATTGATGAAATGTGTGTGTGCGCGTGTGGTGGCCACCATTATGTTTGTGATTAATGTTGTGTCTATGTTATGTCTCAACTACTACCTTCTCAATTTCTGACCACTACAAACCTCTATTAAATTCATCAGCTCCACTGCTGAACCACTAGACTCATCAATTTTAAAATCATCAATTCTCATACTTATTTCCCTGCTCCACCCGTGTTGGAGCTTCTTTATGTTCTTCTTTCCATCCCAGACTTGGATCCCTGCCAAGCCTTAAAATCTCTATTTGTGATTAATCTCAAAAAGTGTTTTTGTCTCACCTAAAATTAAACTACAGGTACAGTTACCGGTGCCAGTGTCCACTTGCTGAAGAAGCCCTGCAAGACACCCACACCGATGTTCCGGACACCTGTTTCAGCGCTCAAGACTCCTGTTCCAGAGTTAGAGATATTACACAGATGTTCCGGACACCTGTTCCAGCACTCAAGACTCCTGTTCCAGAGCTCGAGATATTTGTTCCAGTGTTCCTGAGACCCGATCCAGTGTTCCTGACAATTCAACGAGTTCCTGATCGCTGCTCTCCAGAGACTCATACTCATATGATCACCACTACTGCTATTCCAGAAGTATCCCCACAGACTTTGTTCCAGACACCGGACGTAAAATATAGCAAAGTGACTCTCACAAATTATGGACAGTGCAAACTATAGTCCATTATAATCAGACAGCTAGAAACACTTTGTCATGAACTTTGCTTTGGGTCCAAAAACAAGTTAGGATCCTAAAGTAACATGTATTATCATTTTGTAATGGGAATTGTTTTTTCTTATCTTAATTTTCTGTATGTTACTAAATACTTCATACTTTTTCAATTTTTATTAGTAAAATAATCAGGGTAAGTTGTTGCAGGACTCCTCTAAGAGCCCCCTTTCTCTACCCTATGGAGGCTTTTCCAGGGGGATCTTGGCTCAAGACATTAGCATATAAAAAGACATTGGGTGAGGTGCTGGGAGAAATTACCTGAGGGCATTTGACCCTTCCTGCCAGGGGAAGTTACATTTGGCTAGCAGCTCCTCCCAGCTTTAGCTCTGGGTCCTTGTACATTTCTATAGAGCTATTTGCCTGTTTTCATCTCTAGATAGCCCAGCCCAGAATGGGCTGGGCTGGGGAGTTTGGGCAGATTTCTGGCTATAAAATAAGCTGCAAAAAAGAAAGAAGCTCTTTCTTTTTTCCCCCTTTTGCCATTTTGGCTTCCCTTGGTGTTTTGCTTCTCCGTCCTCTCCATTATCTGTTGGGCCTCAACACGTGGTGGCAGCCATGTTGGCCTACACCTGGCTGGGGCCTAGCTGGGAACCCAGAGTCCGGAGGTTTTCCCTGCTCTTGGATTGTATATTGGAACCTGTAACAGTAAAGACCTTTTAAAACTGCATCGGATTCCTGAGTTTTCATCCATTCCTCGCCGGCTTTGGAGGTAGAAGGGAATTCGCTTCCCGGCACTGTTGGGGACCCCGGCGGTGCTCCCTGACACCCAACTGTCCCCTGAGCCCTGATAGGAGTGATCCCTGAGTGGAGAGCCAGGATTAAGCACTGAGCACCATCAGATGTGGCCCAAATAGTATGTGAAATAAGGCAGTTTCATTAATGTTTTGGGAAATGCACCAAAATTATAATGTTATATTACTGTATACCCATTTACAACAACAACAACAACTACTACTACTACTACTACTACTACTACTACTACTACTACTACTACTACTACTTCTACTACTACTACTGAAAACAAAACCAAAACAAAAAAATCCAGGCATTTACATTGATAAAACAAGAACAAACTAGGGTCTAGGCTTAAATGTGTGCAAGGCAGTTCCAACTCGGCATCACACACCTGGTCTCCGTGGGGTGCAGGCTGAGGCCCGGTGCCTCCTGCACTGCGCCAGACTTGAGCACTGAGCCTTCAGGGCCGCAAAGCCAGGCAGAGCACTACTGGGAATGTATGGGAGCACCCCTCTCCCACCACACACACCAAAGAAAAAAGACTATTCTTGAGAATGTGCATCACTTGTCTTCCCGTTGTTCATCGATTTGCTCAAGTGGGTGCCAGTAACATCTTCATTTGTTGGGAATGAGGTCCATTACTGTTACTGCTTTTGACATATTGAATATACCATGGTTAGCTTGCCAGGCTCTGCTGTGGCTCTGGGCTCATCCCAGGGGGGCCAGTCTTTTTTATGTCAGACCATCAACCATCCAGGGCCCAAACGTAAGAATCCGGAATGACCTGAAACTTTGCTGTACATTCATCTTTATGGGGAGGGGGCCAGAGATATGGGGGGACACCAGGGATGGAGTCTGGCCACACGTGTACAGGCACTGGACCACCCGATCAACATTCCCAGCTTCTGTATGCACATTCAGACTGAATAAAAAAAAAATCTGTATTAAAAAAAAAACCCTCCAAGTAGTTCTGACACCTGGGGAACCACTAATGTAGACTATAAATATAAGCTGTAGAACAGTGATAATGGATAAAAGCTGTTGAACTGGGGTTATATGTTATCCAAACTACTTAAAGAAGAGCTTAAATTACAAGTTCTTGCTAGCTGTTAGTATTAAAACAGAAGTACCCAAACTGGCAAAATGTTATACACGAGGTGGCTGACAGTCCAACAATAGTTTTAGTTTCCCTCCTAACTGACCTACACACTCATTAATCATATCACCTCACGGAATGTCTCAAACATAAGAACTTCAAAATCTAATTCACTGCTTTTCTCCACAAAATAGCATTCCCATCTTTAGACACAAATGAAAAACGCAGGTGAAATTTTTTGTTGACTCTCTCCTTTAGTCTTTGAATTAAATCACCAAATTTTAGCAATTCTTACTCTATTTAGGTGTTATTCTACAGTGTAACAGATTTTTCAAATACTCATTTCTGGAAAGAGTTAAGAAAATGTTATCTGAAGAGTTTCACACAATCAAATACATGTGGATTATACTGCCCCCCCACCCCCCCACACCTCCCAAATTTGTTATATTTGAGAATATTAGAAATTTTAAGTAAGTCCCAGCATGGAAAATACTTTTTGTTTAACCTAAAATTTTTTAATTATCTAATGGGTCACATTTTACTTTCAAAAAAAAAAAACAAACAAACAAACCTGGAGTTTCTTTTCATGCTCTGAAAAATAGTGCCATTAAAAAAAAAAAAAAGTGAGGCAATAATCAACGTCTAACTCTTAGCAATGCAGAAATGTGTCTATTCTACTTATTTCATCTCCACTGGCCAAATTTATTTTCACTGTGTAAACTTAGTTCCCTTACACTGGTAACAATTTTATAATTCTTTGCCACCAGGAATCATTGTCTACTAAACCAATAAGATACAAGACCTGCAATGTTCTTTAAAAGCACTGACGATAGCTACTGAGAAATAGGCATAATCAACCTCCCTATGCTTTCTGAAACTTCGATGGGATGTTGCAGAGCGAAACACACTACAAGCCTTGCCTCTAAAACAGTATAAAAGATCTTTTACTAAAATTCACTCTAAGAAATTTAAGTGATGCAAAGAACTTGTATTTTTAAATCACAGCTATGAATGGCAGAAAAAGTAACGTGGAAAAAAAAGCATAGTTTCCCAACCTTATTGAAAAAAGAGACACTGTGTGAGCCAGGAGGACAGTACAATAGGTGAGGTGTTTGCCTGGCCCACAGCTGACCTGGGTTCAATCACCGACACCACTTAATAGTCTTCAGAGCACTGCCAGTGTCCTGCGACCCCCAGCACCAACCCCCAAACTGTGATGCTACATAAATGTAAATATCTAAAAAATTGTTAGTATTTACTTTAATGTATTTTAGAGAACTGAATAAATGTAAACAAAAATAGGCTTCCAATTCAATAAAGAGGGGATGAATTTAAATATAAAGAATTGTGAAGAGGGGTATTAAGAGGGGCTTAGATAAGTAAAGATACTAGAGCACAGCTGTGTTTCAAGTAGTAACTCATCAACATCATCATCATCATCATCCAAGGTATGGCACCGAAGGAGGGAAACTAAGAGCTAAAGGGTCAGAGTAAGGAGGCGCTAACAGTCACAGCACAGAGTACCAGAAGGGAGCTGCTGCCTAACATAATGGTGGCTTTACTTCTCACCTACACAAAGTTTTCACATCCCTTTAAATACTTGAGCCCTAAAGTCTTATTTAAAATACTTGATTCTGAAACCCAAATATGAACATCTTTGTAATTGTGTATTTCACGGTTGTATAATAAAATGTTAAAAAATAAAATAAAATAAAATACTTGACTTTAATGAGAAAATATGTTACAAATATCAACCGATACAAACTATCTTAAGTTAGATTCAACTTTATATTAGGTTATGTTTACATTCAGCAAAAGTAAGCATAGTCAATATAACAAATTACACATGTCCCATTCATATGATGAAAGTAAAGTATTTGTATCACTTCAATCACATCTAATTTACTGAGAAATAAATTTACTAGATTTAAAGTGCTACGCTACAAGCTGGGTAAACTAAGGTAGAAAACTATAATATAAATCAAATGAAAGTCTAAGCTAAAATATTTGACTTTTAAAATTAAATTAGGGTTATTACTATTATAAAATTAATGGAGAAAATTTTTTTCTTTCTAAAGCTCATTTAACAGCATAGCTCTAAAATTATTAGCTTAAATAGTGTCTGAACTATTCAAATTAACTATAGACCTTGTAACAATGGTTTTACTAAAAGAAGTACAATGTAATTTTTGAGAGCTGGAACATGTAATTACTTCCAGGTCCCTTCAGAAAAACTATTAAAATAACCAATGGCTCCAAATAAAGAATGTTCTGCATCTTTATAAAGGCTATATTACAATATATTACAAATAACAAGTTACATTCCTGTCACCACGTAATTCCTATGGACAACAACTTTGAAATCACTTAAATCTGACTTTTCAAAATAACTGTTTTACAGAGTGTGTGTGTATGAGATCCATATTTTCATACTAAGTCTGGATCTGGAGAACAGTCTGAGAAAGATTCTCTCTCTATGGACACCAACACAGCCAGTGAGAGAAAGTCTATTACAGAACCTACAAAAGCATCCAACACCCCTCTGTACCATGACTTTACATCTGCCCCACTTAGTAAGACAGAAATGAGCATTTAGGTACAAAAATTAGAAATGCACTTAAATTACAAGAGACTCCTTTCCCCACCCCTCCAGCCCCACACACCCAACTACCATTTAGAAGGTTAAAATCTAATCCATCATGAAAAGCTGTGACTTTTACTTGGGCAGCCCTTGTTGACTAAGTGTAAAAAAAAAAGCATTTGCCATTATAACAGGATAAAAACTAACGCCTTAAAGTGTTACCTACTCAGGCCTTTTAACAAATTTGTTAACACGATTAGTTCTATTACTCCACCTTTCTCTTAGTGTGAACTGGTATCAATTATTTAGTAAACTTTATAATGTTATTAAAATACCTGCTGATTAAATATGAACCAACTGTCCCTTAAAATATAAAATAAATAGTATCACCAAACTACAGCATCCCCAAAATGTCTAAACATAGAAGTTAAGAAACAGTATAAAATATTTTCAATTTTTGTGGGGAACAAGTGGCCCTAGAGCTAAAATATCACAAAGGTTTTAACAGATTTAAAGCTGTATGTTTACAACTGCACTGTCAATTTTTGAAATACATTAAATATGTATTTTCTAAGAGAATAAGCTTTATTAACAATAGTTGCATTTTTAAAAATATACAAAATCTCAACAAGCTGACAAAATAATTCCTACTTTAAGGTATCCATTATAACCCTTGACTTCTGTCAAAAAAATTTTCAATTTGACAAGATAACTATTTTCAGTTTCCACAATTAAAAATGCTTTAAAAAAAATTAAACACAAAACAAAATAAGCTATTCAAATACATCCAAATAACTACCACTGTATTGTTTATCTCTTACCCAGCAAGGTAAAAACAACCTTTTAATACTTTAATTTTGCGAGTATTAAACAACTAGTGTGAAAAACAAGCTGCATGTAAACTATTTCTACTGCCTGAGCTTCAATGACTAGCCGAGGCAACCTGTTATAGGAGGTGTTAATTGGCAATAGGAGTACAAGTCAGAAGCGCTCCCCACCGTCCCAACCCAGCAAGGCTAGGTCATTAAAGTGGAAATGAATTCTTTCATGGCGACTTAACCCTTTCAATGCATGGTTTCAGCTGTTTTCCCGCAATTAATTTAAAAAACTTGTTACTTTCTAGAGTTAAAAAAAAAAGTCCATCTCTCCCCCCCCCCCACAAAGGTCCCTTGGCTGACAGTTCCAACAACTATATTATTCAGAAGAGACGAAAAGAGCAAATTAATTGCAATGTAATATTGCAACTCTCCCCACTAAAAAACATATAAACTAATTGTATTTGCTTATTTTAACACTGAAAAGATACAGACTACAGTGATTAGAAATAGCTTGGAACCATGTAGTCACACAGGGTTTGGATTTACATGACTCGGAAGCTTATACAATGACATCTTAATCGTCTTAACCTCGAGACAGAATAGTACTAATCTTTTCAATTCCTATAATGTGAACACAAGAATCTCCAATACAAAAATTTCCAACATATATGAGTTCAACACCTTTCTAATTATGTTTCATTATTCTGATAAGGTGCAGTCACAGCATAGCCTGATGAATGGCTGCCAGAAAGCCCAAATTCCTTTTATGGCATGATCTCAGAGGTTTCAGATGGCACATTAATTCTTAAAAAAAAAAAAAAAGACAAAAAAGAAAAGAAAAACAAGAATGGAAATGTCAAAATAATGATGCACTGCTTTGGAGATGCATGCTTATAAATACTCATATTCCCCTATATTTAAAGCATTATAGGCATTTAAAATAAAGTAATTATATAAATTATATTCTAAATATAATTAGCATATATGTTGCATTTTTATCTGAGAATTTTGTGTTTTTAATAAAAACATCATCAGAGTAAGAACTAAATATGAAAAACCTGTAATATTTAACACAACTTACCTTGTGATAATCAAGAAAAATTACTGAAATAATGATGAGACATTATTCTGCCCACTGTTAAAATAGAATTGGGCTCTTCAAGAAGCTGGAACAGAATGCTACAACTCTACTTAGCCAAACATGATTATGCAGGGTTTAGATCAATGTTTTCCAAAGTGAATGATAGATAAATGTCCCTCTGACAACGGGGTCTAGGGTCTCTATTTGTTCACTTAAGAAAGGAGATTTCCATGGAGGTGATGAGTGATTAATTTTCTGAAAAGTAAAATAAGAGCGGAAACCTCTGGTTTAGGTAGCAGTGGTCAGTTTTAGGATGTCAAAAACAAGGAAATTATATCATTATATCTGTTCCTATACTTTATTATTATTAGGCTTTTGGGGCCACACCCAGGGATGCTCAGCAGTTACTACCGGCTCTGCGCTCAGAAGTTACTCCTGGAGCTGCTCAGGAAACCATATGGGCTGATGCAAGGCAAACACCCTACCTGCTGTACTACCGCTCTGGCCCCCATACATATTATTAAACACTCCTTTCTCTACTTCACCCATTTCCTTCTTTTAAGCCTTCCAATTATTTCACACGCTCAAATTACTTAAAAGCCCCTACTTCTCTGAAAACTGACATTAAAAAGTCAGAGAGCAGGCGGAGCGATAGCCCAGCGGGTAGGGCATTTGCCTTTGCTGCCGGCCTATGCCGCCCGGGTTCGATCCCCGGCATCCCATATGGTCCCCCGAGCACCGCCAGGAGTTATTCCTGAGTGCAGAGCCAGGAGAAACCCCTGAGCATTGCCGGTGTGACCCAAAAAGCAAGAAAAAAAAAAGTCAGAGATCAAAAGAAAAGCAAAGTCTACAGAGCAGTCCAGCAAGCCTAACAGGCTGCCCTGGAATCAATATTTTGATTATACAGAAATTTCAATGTGGGGCCGGAGCAATAGCACAGCAGGTAGGGAGTTTTGCCTTGCATGTCGCTGACCCGGGTTCAATCCCGGCATCCCATATGGTCCCCTGAGCACCTCTAGGAGTAACTCCTGAGCGAAGAGCCAGGAGTAACCCCCTGAGTGCCGCTGGGTGTCACCCAAAAAAAAAAAAAAAGAAATTTCAGTGAGGAACAGGTATTGGGGCGAGGCAATATAACACGCGAGGGAGATGAGGCCATTACCTTGCAATATGGTCGACGTGGGTTTGAACTCGACATGCACTCACATGGTCCCCTAAGTCCTTCAAGGATGCCAGAAGTGATTACTGAGCACAGATCCGGAATAAGCCCTGAGCAGTCGGGTGTGGAACCCAAATCCCCCACAGAGAGGAACTGATGGTCTACCACTTAAGCTCAACTAAAACACTTTTTTCTTTTTAACATCACTCCTGATAAACACTTTGAAACAAGTTTTGCCTAATTAAAAGTCCATATATATGTATATAAAATGGAGTATCATCACGTTAGAGATCTTTAAACCTTTCAGAGTGTTCCCATCCCAGGTGAGAAAGTACTAGAAATGCATAATAGATCAACTTCCGTTCTCGAGAAGCATTAGGGGCGATGACCGCTCAGCGGGTGGGGCTCGGGCTTTGCCAATCCGAGGCACCTCAAGATCCCCTGGCAACCGCTAATGGTGCATACTGCTGTTCTCCACTACATTAAGAAAGGTTAAAAACATATAGTAAATAATCACAAATTGACTTCTACTGATTTGTGATTAATCCTATTTGCCATTCCTGTAAGTTTTATTGGAGCAATAATATGGAAGAAAATTGTCATATACCTGCCACGGAGGCAGGCTAGGGAGGGCATCTGGGGACACTGGCAGAAGAGGACATTGGTGGTGGGACCCTTCATAATAGAGTTGTGTCAAGAATACAGGTCGACGGTGGACCTATGGAATAGAGTTGAGTACCCTGACACCCACCCTCAAAGACATGATCAGTTAATCTTTGATAAAGGTGCAAAGAGTCCAGACTGGAGTAAGGAAAGCCTCTTCAACAAGTGGTGCTGGGAAAACTGGACAGCTACATGTAAAAAAATGAATTTGGACCTGTGTCTAACACCTTGGACAAAAATCAGTTCAAAATGGATTAAAGATCTCAATGTCAGACCTGAATCCATAAAGTACGTTGAAGAAAATATAGGAAAAACCCTCCACGACATCAATGCTAAAGACATCTTCAAAGGTGAAACACCACTAACAAAGCAACTAGAAGAAAATATAAATATATGGGACTACATGAAACTGAAGAGCTTCTGCACCTCGAAAGAAACAGTGACCAAGATAGAAAGACAGTCCACAGAATGGGAAAGAATATTCACCCAATACCCATCTGATAAGGGGTTAATATCCAGGATATATCAGGCACTGGTACAGCTATATAAGAAAAAAACAGCCAACCCCATTAGAAAATGGGGAGAGGAGATGAACAGAAACTTTGACAAGGAAGAAATCCGAATGGCCAAAAAGGCATATGAAAAAATGCTCATCATCACTAATCATCAGAGAGATGCAAATCAAAACAACAATGAGATATCACCTCACACCACAGAGAATGGCCCATATCCAAAAGGGTAAAAAGCAACAAGTGCTGGCGTGGATGTGGGGGAAAAGGGGACTCTCATACACTGTTGGTGGGAATGTCGACTTGTACAACCTTTCTGGAAAGCAATATGGACATTCCTCCAAAGACTAGAAATTGAGCTCCCCTTTGACCCAGCCATACCGCTCCTGGGAATATACCCTGGAAAGCCAAAACGCACAGCGGAAACACAATCCGCACTTTTATTTTCATAGCAGCACTGTTCACAATAGCCAAAACCTGGAAACAACCAGTATGCCCGAGAACTGAGGACTGGATAAAGAAACTGTGGTACATCTACACAATGGAATACTATGCAGCTGTCAGAAAAAATGAAGTTATGAAATTTTTGCTATAAATGGATGGATATGGAAAGAATCATGTTGAGTGAAATTAGTTCAGAAGGAAAGAGAGAGACATAGAATGACTGCATTTATTTGCATGACATAAATATATAGGTGATCTTACCAAAAGTGGAAATTACCGCAAGCGTGTGGGAGTCAGAGGTTGGTTTAGATAGAGAAAGGAACATGAGTGAATAAATGTCTAAAGTTCTGATACTAACATAGAACTGAGCATTAAATACAGACAAAAAAATGCAAGTGATTGTTGCAGGACTCCTAAGGGCCGCTGCATCTGCTCTGGATTGCCTCCCGCAAATCACTCCGTAGATAAGGGGGTAGTCTAAATGTGGCAGTTTATCCGACCATGTATGCTGTACTAGCTGGTATAAATATTCTCCCATGCTATCACAATCATCGTGGGACTAGCTAGATCTTACCAGCATATTAGCCTGGCCACGTGAGGACACCTAAGTAATTAGACCAGAGAGAAATGCTGTTTGCTTCCAAACAAACAAGCATGGCTCCCTGATAAAATATAAAACTACAATGAAGTAGAGGAGACTTGTGAAGGCTTGGAGAAATATTTAACTGGCATTGGTGTTGATCTTTGGTACAGTGACATGCCATCTCAGAAACCCCCTTCTCTACATTTCAAAGGCATTCCCGGCTCAAAACATTAGCACAGTAAAGGCCCTAGGTGAGATGCAGGGAGGGATTACCTGAGGGCATTGGACCCTCCCTGCTTTCCATAACAATGGGAGGAAGGTCTGAGTTGCTGGGGGTAAAACTAGCCAGTTCCCGCTCTCCCGGGCTTCTTCCGGTGGGATCTCGCCTTGTGAGCGCTCATTCCCCTTGGAAGTTTTACACGTGGTGGTCGCCATCTTGGCCTACACGTGGCTGGGGGGTCTAGCCTGGAATCCTAAGCATCGGGTTTTTCCTTTTTGCTGATTTGTATGCCTAAACCTGTGATAAGTAAAGCCTTTTAAAACTGTATCGGATTCCTGAGTGTTCATCCATTCCTCGCCGGCCGGAGGTAGAAGGGAACTCGCTTCCCGGCACTGTCGGAGACCCCGCGAAGCGCCCGACAAGTGATGGCTTCTAAGTGTACGTAGTGCAACCCACAATGTGTGGGAGAAGGAGGAGAGAGAGAGGGGAGAGGAGAAGAGATAAAGAACCTGCCATTTAGGCGGGATGTGGGGAGGGGAGGGAATTGGGGACATGGGTGGTGGCTGAGGGGCACTGGTGGAGGGCAGGGTGCTGGAACACTATGTGACTGAAACCCCCAAGCGTGAACAACGTTGTAATTGTATACCTCACGGTGGTATAATAAAATGTTAAATACAAAAAAAAAAAAAAAAAGAATACAGGTCGAAGCACTGTATGCTTGACACAACTCTATTATGAACTGTGGTGTCTCAACATTCCTTTAAAAAAACCTTTTTTTTTGCCTTTAGTGGTACTTTTTTCTCATACAAGTTCAGTAACAATACTTATGTTCTTAATAACTTAAAAAATACAGTCACAAGTGAAGTACTTAGGAAGCATTAGCCCACTTTCTAAATGAGACTACGCAAAGTCTTCCACTGATTGTTACACATACAGGACCTGGAGAGATAGTATAGCAGGTCCAGCGCTTCCCTTACACAGTCAAACCACAATTAACCCATGGTATCCCACAAGGTCCCCTGAGAACTGCCAACACTGATTCCTGAATGCAGAGCCAGGAGTAACTCATGAGCACTAAAGGGTGTTACCCCAAAACCAAAAAACTATTGCACATACAAAGAAAAAGACTGTAACAGACAGTATTTTTACTTATCCCATAACCAGACTGGACAGTTCATGTATTATGTACCACCTACACAAATGCAGTTAGGCCCCTGTCTTAAAAGGCATATAAACCTCTAAGAAAAATGATTAATGCAATACTGTAGGGCCAGAGAGATAGTACTGGGGTTGACCACCCTAACAATGCTACATCTGGCCGTCGTGCTTTAATAGTAATCCAAGAAATACAGAATATGGTGGAATAAATCAAAAAATAGAAGCATATAAGGGGTTGAGAGAAGTCAGAGAAGTTTGTTAATTATTTTTTCTTTTACACTTACTGTTTTAGTGAATTCTTTAGGAAAAATGTAATAGAACCTGTCTTTGAACAGCCATACTTTTAAAAGCAATAATAGCATTTTTATTGTACTTTCCATGGACCGACTTTTATCGTGCTCAGAAAATGTCTTCATATTAGATGAATTAACATTAATAATGAATTTCACATGTTTTTGGGGGTTTGTTCTTTGGGTCACACCCATAGTCTGTGCTCAAGCAGGGTTCCCAGTAAGTATGTGGGCCAGAGCTCACACTTGGGTGTCAGACATGCAGAACAGTTGCTCCGCCCTTCATGCTACCACCCTGGCTCCTAACTTTGCAGTTTCATCTTTCGTAAGATGTATATTATAATACTTCAACATGTGTTAAATTAGTACTGAAATCCAGAAACAAATATAAGAAAACAGATAAATATAATTGTTTTAAAGTAAATCAATTTGGAAAAATTAAAAGCCATAGTTACAGCTTGCAGATTATAACTGTTTCAGAGATGTCAAGTTTCACATCCTTTGGGAATATAATCGAAGGACTTACAAAATATTCTTAACTATTCCTAATATATATGGTGTTGAGACTGACAGTTCTCTCTCTTTTTTAAAGGGACCGCGACACTCTCAGTTCCTTCCTAGAGCCATTTTCAACAACACTTATTCTGACATTGTGGTCCTGACAGATGGTTGGGCTGGTTGTGCCTGGTGGCAGTCATGGGAAATGGACATTGCAACCAAAATGAAAAGTATTAAAAATAGCAACAAGGCATTCCAGGAATGAAATGACACACTAAACGGCGCACAAACATAAAAAATATCATCCCATCAGCTCACTCAAAGCGTAAGTTCACACTCTTGAAGTGCCAAATGTAAGAAGACTCAGGGATCATTTCTATAGTTCGTCACTGGGGACGTTTCTCTGACCATATAGAGCCTGAAAGCAAGAGGAGGAGCCAGCCCCCACGGCGCCCTCTCTTCAATGCCTCTGACTACTGACCAGCACACTACTCTTCCCTTGGGAGAGGAGAGGGTACAGTCTGAATGGCTTCACGGGGGCTAAAAAAAATAAGTCACACATAAGTTAATACTACTGGTAAACAGACATTTTGAACTCTCACACCGGCCTGTGTCCGCCTCAGGTACTCTCTCTGGGGTGTGCGGCTGGCTGGGCGGGCGCCTGGGGTCGTGGTAGAGCACCAGGCCTCGACAGAAGGTGGAACTACAACCCCCAGAAGTCCGAGTGGAAGCGGAAGTAAGCGTACATTTTGAACTCTCACACTGGCCTGTGTTCGCATCAGGTACTCTCCCTGAGTGTGTGGCTGGCCGGGCGGGCGCCTGGGGTCGTGGTAGAGCCCCAGGTGTCGGCAGAAGGTGGAAACCACAACCCCCAGAAGTCCGAGGGGAAGCGGAAGTAAATGGACATTTTGAATTCTCACACCGGCCTGTATCCGCCTCAGGTATTCCCCTGGGGTGTGCAGCTGACCGGGTGGGCGGCCGATCATGCGGCAGCTTATTAATACAAATACTAGGAAATTCAACACCAAGGTAAGGTAATACCCTCAAGAAAAAGCGAAACAGTACGCTAGAGGAATCTATCCCTGAGCACCGCAACACCATGGGAAAACAACAGATCCCCAGCTCGAAGAACAGATGAAGGAATCAACCCTGAAGACTCAAAAAGAATGCAGATGTGCATGATCTCTCTGACAATGAATTTAGAGAAGAAATTGGTAGGATGCTTAAGGAGCTCAATGAAAAAATGGAGCAGATGTCCAATAAAATACAGGAGAACATAAACGAAGCAGTTGAAAGGGTAGTCAATAAACTACAGGAGGAAATGAGAGCAGAAATGAGAACCATGCAAATAGAAATATCATCGCTTAAAAATTGAGTAGATGAAATGAAAAAACACAATAGGGGCTCTCAACAGTAGGATGACAGCAGCGGAAGAGAGAATCGGTGAGACTAAAGATGAGCTGCAGAAAACACTCAGAGAACTACATAAAATGGAAAAAAGACCGGAAACTGGATCAGCAACGAAACAGAGAACAATGGGATGAAGCCAGGCGGAACAACATAAGAATTATCAGAGTCCCAGAGGGACAGGAAAGTAATCCCAAGGAAATTAAAACAGTTAAAAACATCCTGGCTGAAAAGTTCCCGGAGTTAAAGGATGAAGGCACCCAGATCCAAGAAGCCCGCCAGCGTACCAGCAAGAAGAGACCCCATTAGAAAGACCCCAATACACATCCTAGTCAAAGTAATGGATGCCATAGACAGAGACATAATTCTTCAGGCAGCAAGATCAAAGAAGGAAATTGTATACAAAGGAGCAACCATTCGACTTTCAGCAGACTTCTCAAAAGACACCTTCCAAGCCCGAAGGCAGTGGTGGGATATAGTAAAAAAACTTAATGAAATGAATGCCTCAGCAAGAATTCTTTATCCAGCTAAACTCTCACTCAGAAGGATAGATATACCACTTCTTGGATAAAAAAAAAGTTTAGGAACTTTGTAAAATCAAAACCAACCTTAAAAGAAGGACTGAAAGATCTACTATAAGACAAGACATAACCCAAAAGAACAACCAACATATATAGAAAGATGGCACAAAATCCCATGACAATAATCTCTCTCAATGTCAATGGTCCAAATGCACCAGTTAAGAGACAAAGAGTGGCAAAATGGATCAAAAAATTGAATCCGACATTCTGCTGCCTTCAAAAAACACACCTGAACAATCGGAGCAAACACAGGCTCAAAATAAAAGGCTGGAAAACAATCCTTCACTCAAACAACCCATCCAAAAGGGCTGGGGTAGCCATACTGGTATCCGACAACATAGACTTCAGGCTAAAGAAGGTCAGAAGGGACAATGAAGGTCACTTCTTAATAGTCAAGGGATGCATATATCAGGAAGGAATCATGCTATTAAACATATATGCACCCAACGAGGGGCCAGCAAAATACCTAAAACAACTACTAATAGACTTCAAAGAAGACATTGACAGCAACACCATTGTAGTTGGAGACTTCAACACTGCTCTATCAACCCTGGATAGATCAACAAGATTGAAACTTACCAAGGAAATACTGGCCCTAAAAGAAGAGATGGAGGAAAGAGGGCTGGTAGACATATACAGGGCATTTCATCCCAAAAAGCTGAATACACTTTCTTCTCCAGTGCACATGGAACATACTCCAAAATAGATCACATGCTGAGCCATAAATCATACCTCCATAAAATCAAGAAGATAGAAATTGTGCCAACTATTTTTTCAGACCATGAGGCACTGAAAATAGAAGTTAATTGTACACAAAAACGGAGACCAATACCAAGTACCTGGAAACTAAACAACCAGCAAGTCATAAAAGAAATCAAAGAGAAAATCCAAAGATTCCTGGAAACAAATGAGACTGAAGACACAAATTACCAGAACTTGTGGGATACAGCAAAAGCAGTGTTAAGAGGCAAGTTCATAGCTCTTCAAGCATTCATCAGAAAAGAAGAAAAGGCCATCACAAACAGTCTGACCTCACAACTTAAGATCTTAGAGAGTGATCAACAAAAGGGAGCCCAACTGTGGTTCATCTACACTATGAAATACTATCTGGCTGTCAGAAAAGATGAAATTATGAAATTTACCTGCAAATGGACGGACATGGAGACTATCATGCTGAGTGAAATTAGTCAGAAGGAAAAGGACAGATATAGAATGACTGCATTCATTAATACGACATAAATAGATACCAGTGTTTTACTAAATGTGGGAAATGGTAATGGCAGATTAAAACTCACCATATATACACAAAGAGACTTAAGTGATAAACTCTAAATACCTGCAGGGCTAGCCACAATGTGTAAAAGAAGAGGGAGAGAGAGATGCAGAGAGAGAGAGAGACAGAGACAGAGAGAGAAAGAGAAGAAGCGGGGCTATCTGCTATTGAGGCAGCCTGGGGGGTGGGTGGGGAGGGGGTGGAGTACATTGGTGGTGGAAATGGGGCACTGGTGGAGGGATGGGTGCTGGAATACTGTATTACCAAGAACCAATTATGAACACCTTTGTAATTGTATGTCTCACGGTGGTATAATAAAAAATAAAAAAAAAAATAAGTTAATACTACTTCAATTCTAATGGATGTTTTCAGGATGAGTCTTTTTCTAAATGAGTTTTTAAATAGAAGTGCTTTTTCTTATATGAACAGTATTCAGCACTCTGAAAAATAAATCAATTTGGTATTCTCTCAAAAGATTTATTTAAGTTTTTTAAAAATAAATTATTGGGGCGGAGTGATGGCCCAGCGGGTAGGGCGTTTGCCTTGCACGTGGCCAGCCCATGCTGGCCTGGGTTCGATCCCCGGCATCCTATATGGTCCCCTGAGCAACGCCAGGGTAATTTCTGAGTGCAGAGCCAGGAGAAACCCCCTGAGCATCGCCGGGTGTGACCCGAAAAGCAAAAAGCAAAAAAAAAAAAAAAAATATTTATTAATTTTGCTTTTTTGGGTTACACGCAGAGATGCTCAGGGTTTACTCCCTGGCTCTGTACTCAGGAATTACTCCTAGCGGTGCTCAGGAGACCATATGGGATGCCAGGCATCGAACCTGGCTACATGCAAGGCAAATGCCCTCTCCAGTGTTGGTATTGCTCCAGTCCCAGTCTCAAAAGATTTAATAAAAATATACTTGTAAGACAACATGACATACTGAGTCTGTTTGGTTTCCCAACTTGTTCAAATACTTTATTTGACTCATTCCTGAGGAACTTGTCTTCACTAACTACAGTTTTCAATATAACATTTCTTCAACAAATAATATATTAAAGTTAATCCTCTGACTTCCAAGGAATAGGTACCACAAGAAGAGAAAATAGTTCAAGACTTGGTCTGGTTGCATCAAAGCATTTATTATTATTATTATTATTATTATTATTATTTTCATTACACCATCTTCAGATATACAATCACAAGATGCTCATGTTTGACTTTTTGGTTCTACAGTGTTCCAACACCCATCCCTCCACCCGTGCCCATCTCCCATCACCAAAGCTCCTACCTCCGTCCCCCTCCACGCCTCCATGGCGGGTTCTGTATCTCCTTTCTCTATTCTAACGTTCCCTCCCACTTCCCTTTCCTATCATTGTGAAATGTAGTATATTCTAGGACATGATTGGTTCCACTAGTTTAAAGGACCACGGGGATCCTCATGGTCAGCTGAGCTAGGGGAGAACTGGGTGCCAGCTCTCCCCGTTGTGATTGAGTCTCTGCCTGCTATGGCTGGTCGCCCTGGGGCAGTTCTTGGGGTGGGGGCCACCAGGCCTCTGGGACAAGATGGAGAGGGGAAGGGGTGGCCCCACCTCCATCTGACGAACGCCCGGGGACTTCTGCTTCTGGGAGCCACCTACCTGGGCTCAACTCTGTTAATCTGGTCTTGAGATCGGCATCTCTCCTGGGCGGGTTCTGATGTGCTGGGTGTCTGGACAGTGAAAATGGCAGCTATTGTGGTGGGCGAGTCTCATCCAGCTGCTTCCAAAGCTCCCCAGAGGTGATGGGCCCACTCCCCAAACCCATATTTCCTCCTGGGAGCCTCATGGTCAGCTGAGCTAGGGGAGAGCTGGGTGCCAGCTCTGGAGTTAAGTTTGCATCAAAGGAGTTTTAGTGTTTGTTATTGTAACCAATTCGAAAGACACCAGCACGCATGAAATCCAGGTCTGGAGGTGTTCAGGAATGGGAGCAATGCTACTGCCTGGGTGTTCCTTGCTTGGTATTTTTCAAATGTTAATAATCTCATCTAATACAGTATGAAGACCCAGAAACAATTTATCAGAGTAGCAATCAGAAAAGAGGAATTCCCAAGAATGGGTGACTGCACATAGGTAAAAGAACAACAAAACTCCAGAAAGGACTCAGGCAATCTGTGTGCCATACACATGACTAGGTATATGATGAACCAATCTGATGTAGTACGAGTCTTAAAAACATAGAGAGGTGGGGCCAGAGTTATAGCACAGTAGGTAGGGCATTTGCCTGTCACATGGCTGACCTGGGTTCCATCCCCAGTATCCCATATGGTTCTGTGAGCACCGCAGGAGTAATTTCTGAGTGCAGAGCCAGGAGCAACCCTGAGCACTGCCAGATGTGACCCCCAAATAAATAAAAATAGAGACAGATAATATGCAAGTAGCTAAAACAAAATTCTGGAACTTAGGTTTGATACCAAATGATAAGAAAGAAGCAAAGTCTTGATAATCCAAACAGCTATTGTGGCCTGGTAGCTTCAGAGCAGGAGCACAGGCTCTTGCACACAAGACCCTAGATTTAGTAACTGGCACTACATGTTTTCTGGAGCACTGAAGTGCCCAAGCACTGCTTGAGTGTGGTCCCAAAAGGGAAAAAACAAAACAAAATAAAACAATGAAACTTATTTTCAGAAAAACTTTCTCAAAAGTAAATAAGCAATGAACAGGGGCAATGAACGGAAAAGTGCAATAAATGGTAAAAGTACCCAGTGGCTGCAAGATTTGACTGGGACAGCTGAGTAAATAACAAGTTCATCAAGATAGGGGCAAATTCTAGGCCCAAATCCCAAATCACCTGATTGCACAGATATGCCACAGAGCTCTGGTAATGACAAATAGTGACATGGATTTGTCTCAGCTTAACTGTTGTTTTTACTTTTATTAGAAATGCTCTACGATCTCCTTTAGTATTACTCTGACTAATCAAGACTTAACATCATGCAGTTCAAAGTTAATCCAATGTAGCTATAACATATCTATTACTTGCAAATTAAAGTTTGACCTTCTGTAAAAAGGAGTAACAACTATAAAATAAACAGTGATCCCTATTTTTTTGATAAGGGAGCAAGAAATATGAAGCAAAGAATGGAAAGCCTCTTTAACAAGTGGTGCTATGGAAAGTGGACAGCTACACACAAAAAACTGAATTGAGACTCTATCTAACCCCATACACAAGTCAGATCAAAATGATTTAAGGATCTCCACATCACACTTGAATCCTAAGGTCATGGAAGAAAACAGGCAAACCCCTACTGTTGGATGAGGAGGCCAGCTAATTTATGATCTTTGCTGTTAATCTATTTACAGTTTAACATGTCCTTAAGCCAGGGTTCATGCTAATGTGATCCCTCTTCTGTGTAAACACCAATAGAGAGGTATGGCAGTTACAAAAGTCATTTTGACTCTGAATTAGAAACTTATGAAATATTATTATCTCTACTGTGTTTTCAGAATCACAGAAGAGCTGATCTCAAGCTCCAGCGAAGAGCTGATCACAAGCCCTGCTCATCACAGACCCACCCTACAGCAGTCTATTTCAAGCCCAGGTATGGCTGATCCAGAGACTCAGATACATGGGGCAGAGCTGCTACTGGCTCTCCCTGTGCCCAGCTGATCATGAGGCACCCGGGAGGGAAAGCGGGTCCTAGCCCTGGCCCACCATCCCAGTAGAGCCTCGCAAGAAGCCAGAGGAAGACACACACCATGAGGGCCGCCATTTTCAACATATGGACTCCACAGCTTGTCAGAGCTCCACCCAGCATAAGAGCTGATCTTTCCCTGTTTCTCGGGCCGTATGCACAGTTCATCAATAAATGCACGAGATAAGAGGCTACTACAAGAGTATCCCATCCGCATGGCAGAGCCTGGAAAACAGTCCAGCTGACAGTGGACCCTGCAAGCCATCCGCACTGCACTAGATTCCCTCCGTTGCACCCTTTCATGGTAGCCTGAAGTCCCTAAAGCCTAATAAAGGTTTGCTAGTTCTTTCTTTGTAACTTCACACAGGGTCCGGATCAGTGTTCTACATACTTCTATTACTCCTAATATATAATGAAACATGACATACTGAAAGGTTACTTATATATTGAAGAATTCTACACTAGAAAAGCGACTTCTGAGCACATGCACACACGTGTGCACACACAAGATACTCCATCTCTTTATAAATCAATGCAGTTTTAGCTTGTATTTCTGCTCACTCTCTCACGAACATGCCAAGGAAGAGACATTGTGATGTCTGTGAGAGTCAAGCATACAAGAAAATGCCAAAGGCAATCCTTTGCTTGTGTGGCCTCCATTAAGGGCTTTCATATTCCCTGCCCTGGATATGTATATCCAAGGGCAGAACAAATGAGAAGCCAAAGAATCCAAAACTAGTATGCTCGGAGGATACTCCAAAACCAGGACTGAGAGTAAACCAGTGAGTAGCAAAGTGGGCATAATAGATCTTTATTTGCAGAGCTGACCGCTCTGGGTCGGAAGTAGAAACTGCTTTCCTGAGAGGAACGCTAGCATGTGAGCAGCTGAGGAAAGCAAGGCCACTGACAACTACCCACAGAGTAAACAATGTGTATTTTTTCTAACCATTAATTTTTGCTTCTTTTTGCAACTTATATAACAATACTTGAAATTAAAAGATCCAATAAATACAATAAGCTCACTGTCCAGTTTTGAAATGAAACAAGTGGGAAGCCACTGTGTTCTCTGAACTGCCTGCACAGCCAGTATCCCCACTTTGCTGATTATCATGCATTTCTTTCTACTTTTAATGCAGACATACACACAGAAAATATGTAACATTATTCAGAATAATTTTTCAGTTGTATCCAAAACTTAGTAAGAATGCTTGAGTTTCCTACTTGGTTTTTCATTCACTGTATCACTGTATCACTGTCTTCCCGTTCATCATCGATTTGCTCGAGCGGGCCCTAGTAACATCTCCATATGTCCTATCTCATGCTAGTAGAGCCCAAGGGCATTTGTTTGCTCCAGGAACATAAAGAGCCTCAATCTATTCCGGAATGAGGTCTATAATTGTTACTGGTATTTGGCATATCAAATACAACACGGGTAGCTTGCCAGGCTCTGCCATGCAGGTAGCATACTCTTGGGGCCGGAGCGATAGCACAGCGGGTAGGGCATTTGCCTTGCGCGCGCCGGCGGGCCATGCCGGCCGGGTTCGATCCCGGCATCCCATATGGTCCCCAGAGCACCGCCAGGAGTAATTCCTGACTGCAGAGCTGGGAGTAACCCCTGAGTTTTTTTCATTATGCTATTATAAAACAATCATGTTGATATGTGAAGATTATTCACTTTCAGCACTGAACAAAATTATTTCAAGCAAAATTATGTATGTGTTCTCATGCTAGTGGATAATCAGGTTGTTTGCAATGGTTGGTATTACAGGAAACAGTAAACTTGACTTGTTGGTAGCCACATAGCTGTTCTGAAAACTGAGGTTTTTATTAGAACAGAACCAGACCCATTCTCATGGATTACTAATAGCTGTTTAGCAACTACCATGGCAGAGAGAAATCCAGTACTATAAAACCACTAGTTTAAATTGTTTACAATCTGGGTCTTATAAAGCCTAATCTCTTTTATAAACAATGCTGTTATGAATATCTTTGAATCCATGTGGGAGACTCTCTCAAGGGAATAGAATTAAAAACATTTGCTAGATTACAGGTAAAGAAATCTTTATCATTACTAGATTGTATAAAAATATTTTCCAAAGTGGTTGAACACTCCCACTGGCTTAAACCATGTTTCTAAAACATTTGTTTCTCTATCTTTTGCTTATCTAAAAATAGATGTCTTGGGGCCAGAGCAGTAGTGCGGTGGGTAGGACGCTTACCTTGCACAGATCCAAGCCAGGTTGGATCCCAGCATCCCAATGTCTCAGAGTTGGAGATAGCACAGCGGGTAGGATGCTTGCCTTGCACACAGTCAAGCTGAGTTGGATCCTGCCGTCCCAATGTGTCAGAGCTGGAGATAGCACAGCAAGTAGGGTGCTTGCCTTTCATGTGGCCCACCCAAGCTCAATATCGGATATCCCATATAGTTCTCTGAGCCAGCTAGGAAAAACTCCAGAGTGCAGAGCCAAGAATAACCCCTGAGTAATGTCAGGTATGGCCCCAAAACAACAACAACAACAACAACAACAACAACAACAACAACAACAACAACAACAACAACAACAACAAGATGTTTTTTATTCTACTGATTTGTATAAGCAGGATATATACTCATTAGAATGTTGTTCATTATGTAAGCTATCTTTACCAAAGTGGTCGGTCCTTTTGCTTCTTAAATTTTTTAGTGTTTTAATTGCACCTGAAAAGCAAGAATGACTAACAATAACCCAGCTTTCTTCAGTTCTGAAGATTACATGAGGTATATATTTAAAGTAGAGAGTAATGCTTGGCACAGGTAAATACACAACAAATTGTAACAATTTAAATGAAGGATTTTTAAAAAAGAAAATGCATTCTAAACTTCACTGTAAATTTATTAATCTGTCCATAATATGCAATTTTACTTAATAAATTCTGTTCTACTATTCAATTGCAGGTGTTCATAAAGTAATAAATATCAATATCTCAACTGATCTTAACATTTTCAAATAATCTGAAAGGTGGCTTTTTAAAACAAATGTGAAAAATAGTAAGAAAATAACACTGACTTATTTACACAATAATCGCATTAAAGGTAAATGATCCAACTGCCTCAAGGAAAAAGCCAAGATTATCAGACTAGATTTTTATCAAAAAAAATAAAAACATGAGATCTACATATATGCTACCTACAAAACTGCCAATAGATCACTGTATCACTGTCTTCCCGTTGTTCATTGATTTGCTCAAGCTGGTACCAGTAACATCTCCATTCGTCCTGTCATAAGCAAGTGTAACCCAAGGGCATCTGCTTGCTCCAGGGACAGGAAGAGCCTCAAAACATTCTTCAGGTCATGGAATTGAGGTACATAATTGTTACTAGCTTTTGGCATAACAAATAAAACATGGGTAGCTTGCCAGGCTCTGCCGTGTAGGTGGTATACTCTCAGTAGAAGGCTCTCGTCTTGAGTATTTACTGATGAAACTTATAGGGGAAAGATCAGATTTCCTCTTGGATGGAGCTCTGAGGAACTATGGAGTCTGGATGTTGAAAATGACTGACCACATGATGTGTGGGTTGCTCTGGCTTCTTCGCTATGCTACTGGGAAGACAGGTATTAGGAGGGTATCAGTTAGAACCTGTCTAGAACTGTATACAATGTATAAATGTGAAAGATCCTGGGAAGGACCTTATCCTAAAATCAGTATTATCTAAGAATATCGGGAGTGAGCCAAGGGAGCTGTGGGTCTGGCGTGGGTGGGTCTCTCTTCCGGGGCAGCTGGCATGGAGGTGGAGGAAAGGGCAGAGCCCAAATCTCCACTCCGAGTCCGGCCAGCGTGGTCTCTCCCCGCATGTGTGAGCAAACCCTTAGAGCAATGTTGGACTCGGCCAGGGGCTGGCTGAGCCTCTTACTGGGAGGTCAGCTCCATGGGTTTCTTCCACGTGGGGCCAGCTTTTTTTGGGGGGAATCACATTTATTTTGGGGGAATCACACCCAGAGACTCAGATACATGGGGCAGAGCTGCTACCGGCTCTCACTGAGCCCAGCTGATCATGAGGCGCCCAGGAGGGAAGGTGGGCTCTAGCCCTGGCCTGCCATCCTAGCAGAACCTCACAAGAAGTCAGAGAAACCCCCCACACCAAGAGGGCAGCCATTTTCAACATCTGGACTTCACAGCTTGTCAGAGTTCCACCCAGCAGATCTTTCCCGGTTCATCAATAAATGCACGAGATGAGAGGCTACTACAAGAGTATCCCACCCACACGGCAGAGCCTGGCAAGCTACCCGTGTCGTATTTGATATGTCAAAAACCAGTAACAATTGTAGACCTCTGTTGGAGGACATGTTTAGCTAATCTGGGAGTTTTGTTGTTTTGCTCACTCCCAGCTTAATCTTATTTAAGCCAAGGTTCATTCTAATGAGATCTCTCTTCTATGTAAACACTGCTAGAGGGTGTGGCAGTTACAGAAGTCACCTTGATTGAATAACTTCTGACTTATACATCTACTAAGACTTCTATGTTTTCTAGATTGGGCACAGCTCCTCTTTATACCCACTGCACCCAACATGGGACAGTTAGAATTTACCAGGAGACTACCACCCTGGCTACGTTGAGACTATAGGAAGACTATAGGAAGGATCATACTAGTTTGCTCTAAGCAGGCGAATGTGACCCTTTCAGTACACGAGAACAAGATACTCAGAATCACCCTGGTGCAGATAATAATAAGAAGAACCTTGTGGGTACCATCTAGATTACATGAAGCTCATGAAGTTAAGATGTATTACTTTATATCAGCCCTCTCTCTCTCCAGTGTTTTACATAAGAGATAATCTCCGGATTAGTCCTTGGTGTAACCCTTGTTTATACCTGCAATAGGGTGTGGCACTACACTCTGTTTAGGGTTCTTTGTTGGCATGACAACCTCCCGATTGGATTACTTTGGTGTATATAAGGGGCTGACTTGAGGCCCCTTCACCTTTTTGCCTTTTGGTTCCTCAGCCTTCAGCTTTTGGCTCCTGCGGCTTTTGGCTTTTGGCTTTGGCCTTTTGCTCTTTGGCCTTTTGCTCCTTCTGGGTAGGACTCAGCTTGGATGACATCCTCTCTCTTAGGTGGGAGACTTAGGCTCTTTTGTATGGTCTAAGTTCGGACCAGAGCTAGAGTTTGTTCATTATATTGGATTGCTGTGGAAGAGCTTTTGTACTATTAAAAGCCATTTTTGGAACTGCACTGGACTCGTGAGTTTTCATCTTTCTCCCGGCGTCCTCGGAGGTAGAAGACAACCTCTGTCCTGACACTGTCGGGGACCCGGCGGCGTTCCCCGACAGACCTCATTCCCATGACCTGAAGCTTCAAAGGGTTTGAGGCTCTTCATGTACCTGGAGAGCGAGCAGATGCCCTTGGGCTATACTATATGCGACAGGGCATATGGAGATGTTACTGGTGCCCACTCAAGCAAATCCATGAACAACAAGAAGACAAGTGATACAAGTGATACACCCCAGCAGTGCTCAGGGATTTCCGCTGGAGGTGCTTGGGAACCATATGGAATGCCAAGAATCAAACCAGAGTAGGCTGCACTTAAGGCAAATGCCCTATCCACTGTAGTATCGCTCTGGGTCCCCATGAGCTTTTAAAAGTGTATTAGATCCATCTAATAAAATACTACTCCATCTAATAAAATACTATTCCATCTAATAAAATACTACTCAGCAAAAAGGGAGTGATGAGTTATTTATAAACCCTAAAGAATCTCAAAGTATTTATGATAATAACTAAACAAGAAAGAATATACAATACAGGAGCCAGAGCGATAGTCCAGCGGGTAGGGCATTTGCCTTGCATGCGGCCGGCCCATACCGGCCCGGGTTAGATCCCTGGCATCCCATATGGTCCCCCAAGCACTGCCAGGAGTAATTCCTGAGTGCAGAGCCAGGAGAAACCCCTAAGCAATGCAGGTGTGACCCAAAAAAAGAAAAAAAATATATACAATACGACATTAATACTAGAAAGTGCAAGGTAATGTAATGTAGAATGTAGGGATTTCATAAGTGTATACTCATCAAAGATTACATTAAATACATTAGTTAACTGCGTATTGTCTCAATAAAGCTATTAAAAACAAATGACAAGGTTTTTAATGTCTTAAGTACCTCTTCATATTAACATTCTCAAATACAGTGATTATAGAATACTTTTTTGTAATCATAAAACAAAAAGTATTTGCAAATATTATTTGTTTGCAGCTCATCAAATTCTGGCATGACAAAAACAGCACTACTTCACCGATAGTTCAAAACTTTGTAAGCGCAGTTTTCCTAGTCTACAGCATCAAGCCTGCTACTGATTACTGCACCCATAACTGCTCTTCCTTCAGGTGCTCGCCTCTCCCCTTCCCCACCACCTCAGCTTGATTTCCCAGAACTTTCTTTTTCAAATAACTCTAAGAAATTTTCAGTCAAAGGGAGCAAAACTACCTTAGGGCCTTTTATCGAATCTTAACAATTCCCCACAACAACATTAACACTGAAAAGTCCACAGTTTTTTCAGACTAAAATACACATCTGCTACTACTTCTTCTACTTTCTAATGACAGTATTTAATACTTAAATTTTTTTTTTTTTTTGCTTTTTTGGGTCACACCTGGCAATGCTCAGGAGTTATTCCTGGCTCTTTGCTCAGGCATTACTACTGGCGGTGCTCGGGGGACCATATGGGATGCCAGGGATTGAACCGGGTCGGCCACATGCAAGGCAAACACCCTACCCGCTGTGCTACAGCTCTGGCCCCTTAAATTTTTTTTTAAACAACTCTTAATTTCAGTATAAATATACTTTTAGATCACTTGTATCACTTGTCTTCCCGTTGATCATCAATTTGCTCAAGCGGGCACCAGTAACATATCCATAAGTCTTGTCACATGTGAGATAGCCCAAGGGCATCTGCCAGTTCCAGGAACATAAAGAGCCTCAAACCATTCCATCAGGCAATGGGAATGAGGTCTATAATTGTTTTTGGTACTTGACATAACAAATCCGACACAGGTAGCTTGCCAGGTTCTGCCATGCGGGTGGGATACTCTTGTAGTCACCTCTAATCTCGAGCATTTATTGATGAACCATGCAGCCACAAAGCAGCCAGCAGAAGAGCTAATCACAAGCCCAGTTCATCAGAGACCCGCCCTGCAGCAGTCTCTTTCAGAGTTCAGCCCAGGTATGCTGAGCCAGAGACTCACATACTTTAGATCCAGGCAATAAATTTAGAAAAAAAAAAAAAAACTTTTTCTTTAATTTTCACTTGAAACATACTGTTTTGATATTTCAGTTAAAACATAAAAAGTGGGCTACAGAGCCAGTACACTAAGCAAGATGCCTGCTTTGCATGAGAGAACTCAGTTTCAATCCCTGGCACTGCATGATTCCTCGAACCCTTCAGGAGTTCAGAAGGGTTTAGAACTTCTGACCCTGAGTGCAGAGACAGAAGTAAGCCCGGAGCACAGTCAGCTGTAATCCCAAAACAAGGAAAAGGGGGCTAGAGCGACAGGGCCAGTACAGGTTCGATTACCAGAATCTCATATGGTCCCCCCCAAGCACCACCAAGAATAATTCCTAACTGCAGAGCCAGGTATAATCCGAGCATTGCTGAGTATGACCCAAAAAGAAAAAAAAAAATCCAAAGACAAAACGAAATAAAATAAAATTAAAAACAATGTTCAGCAGCACTTGTCTTCCAAGACCATACAGAAGTAGAGTGCCCAAAAGGGGTTTTTGGCAAGAGTACACTAGCAAAGGGCTGCCTTGTGTGCAGCCGACCCTGTCTCAATCTTTAGCACTGCGTAAAGCCCCCTGCACACAGAGTCAAGAGTAATATCTAAAGCAAAAAATTTTCTCTTCCCAGGGGAAGAAAAATCAAGTGATTTGGAGGAGCAGCACAGTGGTGTCCAGAACCTGCCTTGCAGCTTAGGCTCATGAAGTCAAGCCCTGGTGGCTGAATGTGATGAGCAGGATCCCGGAGCTATGTTGCCGGGGTCACCAGTGCTGCAGGTGATTTCCAGCCACACAACTGCCAGCTGTTGGCACAATCACAAAAAGATTACCACCATGGCAACCTCTCCTGACACAACAACTCCAAGTGAGCACCAGAATCCAACTTGTGTGCCTCAACTCAGAGTGCTGTTAGCGGGGCCTCATGTGAGGCCCCAGAAGGACAATCTAAACTGGTGTAAGCAGCATCGTCAGGCATGTATAAACCCAGGTCACTGCAACATCATCACCAACAACGATAAATGAAAGGGGAGAGAATAATTTAAAAAGAAAAACCTCTTTTTGGTTTAAATATAGGAAGCAACCCAAATATGTGTCAATAGAAAACTAATGAAATAAATTACAGTGCATCTGTAAATGTGTTAGCAGTCATTTAAAGACAACAACGCAGCTATCTACGTACGTGTATGGAATGAGATCATCTCAAGGCTCTATGATTAAACATGTATACTACACGGCCCAACACAGTAGTCACTGGTAAAGGGGAATTATTTAAACTTAAGTTTAACACAATTTTTACCTTTTTATTATAATATTATTTTGGTTTGGAGGCCACACCCAGCAATGCTCAGAGGTTACTCCTGGCTCTGAATTCAGGAATTACTTCGGGTGGTGCTCAGGGACATTGAACCTGGGTTGACCACGGACAAGGCAAATGCCTATGCACTGTACTATCTCTACGGTCCCTGAAGTTAAGTCTTTAGTTCCTTAGCCAGCATATCGCCACCATCCCAGGCTGGAGGGGCACATGTGGCTAGTGATTCTGCAGCCGTGATTAAGTAGACTTAGGAATATACTTCTATTCTCAAGAAAGCTTGACTGGACAGCCCAGTACAGCTTATTTTCAGATGGATAACAACTGAGAACTACAGCTGTTTCTAGGGAAAAGCCCGGAAAAGGTAAGGATACCTTTAACATGCATGTATTTAGAACATCTTAACTCTATTAACATGTCATACACTACCTATTTAAAAAAGCCTTGTTTAAGAGCCTAACAGCAGGCAGAAGACTAACTTATACACAAGCACTACCAACCCCATGATAGCAGGCAGACTAATGTATACACAAGCACTGCCAACCCCCACCCCCACCCCTACAGGGCATTCAAGTACCACAACCAAGTGTGCTGAAGCAAGTACCAGAACTGGCTTCAATCAAGGGGTACTTCAATCAAGCATGTGACCTCTACCAAGCACCACAGCCAAACAGTGGGCTAACAGAAAGAAGTGTGTGCCCCGTTGTCAAAACAACAAGGGAAAGAGGGGGAAGGGAATAATTTATTCCTCCAAACATTTTTTTTTTTTTTTTTTTTTGCTTTTTGGGTCACACCTGGCAATGCTCAGGGGTTACTCCTGGCGGTGCTGGGAGAGCCATATGGAATGCCGGGAACTGAACCCAGGTGGGCCGCATGCAAGGCAAATGCCCTACCCACTGTGCTATCACTCCAGTCCCACCAAACACCTTCCTGACTACTGTCAATTAGAAGCAAAAAAGGCTGAGAAATTCTGAGGTAACAACACAGGTAGAGGTTAAGAGTATTAAGGAATCCTCTAAGAATTCCTACAATCACTCCTTATCAGTATCCTAAGTATTCGCCTATTCACAATTAGTATTTGGGACGCCATGCAAAGGACTCTATTTGTTACTTCTGAGAGTTTAAGGGAACACACACTGAAGAAATTATTCACAAAACATAATAGAATCTATGGTCAAAAGCACAAGGGAAAACTATTCTTTCAAGAAGGCAGATGCAGGTCACATTGTCACATCTATTTCTCTTCCGGTCATATAGTTTCTTTAAAGTCACAGTAGTCCTTAAAAGCAACAGTCTATTCGCCAATGCCACTTTTTTCCAAATGTCCTATTTCTTCAAATGCAAGATACACTGAAGAGTTACTTTACTGTTATATATACTTGATTTTCTCACCTTTAAAAAAAAATAAAATAAGAGAAACCTGGGGACCAGAGCAACAACACAGTGGGTAGGGCATTTGCCTTCCATTAGGCCAACCTGGGTTTAATCCCCAGCATCCCATTTAGTCCCCAGAGCACGCTAGAAGTAATTTTTGAGTGCAGAGCCAGGAGTAACCTCTGAGCATTGTCAGGTGAGACCCAAAAAGGGGGAAAAAAAGCCGAAACCTGAGCTAGAGAAATAATAGTTCAACAGGCTAAATGCCTGCTTTGTTCAAACATCAGTATCAAATACTTGCAAGAGCTCCTGAAACTGGCTCAACATCTTTTTTTTCTAAAAGTGCCTGCCACAGAGGCAAGCTGGGGACGTTGATGGTGGAAAATGTGCATTGGAGAAGGGTCTGATGTGGGAACATTGTATGGCTGAAACCCAATCATCAACGACTTTGTAACTGTATCCTACAGTGATTCAATTAAGAAATAAAGTTTCATTAAAATGTAACAGGCATAAAAACCGCATGATCACTCTTCTTTGATTGACCCTGGACCTAGTCTAGTTCCAGCTATAGCTTCTGCTACTGAATGATACAAACTGCCATTCACAGGGAATCTGAGCAGGTCAGAGATGGGGGTCAGGAGACAGGGGGTGTCCAGAAAGCAGCAAGCACGTGAGTATCTTTACTTCCTTGATGGAGAGGAGGAGGGGTCGGCCAGCCCTCCCGAGGCACTCGGAGTTCTGTGCTCAGCGGTTTATTAACCCGGACAATGCCCTTGGTGGGGTCAGCCACACAGAAGAGCAGCGCCAGAGCCCTGTATTCTCTCTCTGGCCCAAAGGCCGGGACTTTCCCCCCCACACAAACTGATGAGCAGGAAGTCTGCCCAATTTTGGTAATCTAGGTTTGTCGGAGATGAAGAAAAGCATGGTATAGTTCTATCAGACAGGAATGTCATTCAAAGTCTCCAATATCTAAAACAGCTACAAACATCTAAGGTCAACTTAGTAAAGAAAATTTCCCACAAAATGTAAAACAATGCAAAGGAAAATACAGCCGAGTGAAGAATTATGACAATTATTTCAAAAATTGTACTTCCAAGTTACTTAGACAGGTTTTAAACATAATAACTACAAAATATAATTTAAATCCCTAAGTATTTATGAGACAGCTGTTATGGTTATTCTGCACAACTGCTACATGTAGAAATCTCAACACTAATGTGGCCTAGACAAATTTATATTTATTTAAGGGAAAAGATGCTCAAAATGAGTTTATATTAATGAAAAACTGAAAAGAAACTTGCTACTGTGTGCCAGCTCCGTGGCCCATGGGCAATGAGAACTGCCTGTCTGTGCCAGTCAGATTACCAACCAAGATCACTGTGAGAACTGGGAAAGAAGCTGGTAGCACTTTGGTTTAATCTCAGCACAGGCCAGAGCAGCAGATTCAGCAGAACTTTACATCAGTGGCAGGTCTCCCAAGTTCTCTTGATGCCATAGAATTCATAAGTGGGATCAGTATGTTCTAAAAAAACATGGTACTGCAAAAGGAAAAAAAAGGTTCCACAGCATCAAGCAGTGTAATACTTGAAACCTCATCATCAAAGTGACAGTTTTCAAGTGCCATTTATCATGCCCCAGTCTGGAAGCATCCCAGCTAACCCATCTGATCAACAATTTCACAGATGGAAGCACTTGATGGCTAATTGGCAAGTCTATTATTCAAATAAAACAGCTCACTCTACCTCTTCTTTCATTATTACAAATCAAGGTACAAGAAGACTGGCCATTCAAATTAGCTTAGTGAAAAGGCCTCTTTCCCAAAGTAAGTCCCATTTTTTAATTTAAAAAACTTATTCTGCCAATAATAATTATTTTTAATAGTTAAAGTCATAAACTAAAAGGCATAAGGAATTTAAATATTTTTCTAAAGTTGTATTGTATCTTTATAGTTTTTCTATATATAAAGTTTTCTAAACTTGTACTCTACCCATATCTTTATTTAGAAATATTCACTCATTCCTTATTTTAAAAACATGAACCAAGTATTACATGTCAAGGAAAAAAAAACCTAAGACAGTTTAGACTCCCTAAAGTTTTTAAAGCAAGCATCTTACTCTTCATCTATATTTTACAATAAAAATTTTATGATTAAAGTTTTTGCTTTGTTAAGTAGCTATTCACAATATTTACCAAAGGATAATGTTGATGGTTTTGCCATGAGAAAGCCTTGTGTTTCCAATAAAAATAACTCTCAGATACTGTGGGAAAAAATGGAGGCTATCAAACAGAGCAAGAGGATGGAAATAGGGGGAGAAGGGGCATTTTCATAGTAAGGGCATAAAGGGGCAATGTAATTTACACACATGTAAATCTGTGGAACTGCACTTCCAAAAATTGTATTAGTGTTAAGACAATAAAATTGGTGAATCAATAAAACCGAATTAAACAAAAAAAAGACACATGTTCCAACTCTACCTCCACTTTGTTAATTTCATGACTTAAAACTGCAATAAATAATCACCTCTTGGGCAAGAGCAATAGCACAGAGGGTAGGGCATTTACCTTGTACATGGATGACCAGGGTTCGATCCCTGGCATCCCATATTGTCCCCAAGCACCACCAGGAGTAATTCCTGAGTGCTGAGCCGCAGAAACCCGTGAGCATTGCCAGGTGTGACCCAAAAAGACAAAAAAAAAAAAAAAAAAAAAAAAACCCTCATCCACATAGAAGCGTTGTATTAAATGAGATTATACACGCAAAACAGATTACATTGAAACTGTAGTACGAGTCAATTTAGTTTGCACATGCTCTCCATTCAACTTCTGTAAGTTCAAATTCAACAAAAATCCTAATTCAATTAAACATGTGGGTTCTTTTTATGCAAAAACCCATATTTGCATCTGTTCCCAGGTTCTAGTGGTGACAACGACATTTTTATTGAGAATATCTCACTATCTCCCTATGAGGCTGCAGTCTTCATTGAAAGTTGAAAGCTCCAAGGAAGAGTTTTCTAGAATGATTGACCTGTAATATCTCAAAGATCTTACTCAGTCACTATCATTAGGGGCCAATGGGATAGTATAAGTGCATAGGGTGCTTGTCTCACATGTGGACAGCCAGGTTTAATCCCTAGCATCCCCCAAGCCTGCCAGGGCTGATTTCTTAGTGCAAAGGCAGGAAAAAAACCCTGAGCAATGCCATATGTGGCCCCCCAACCCAAAACGAGTCATCAGGAAATGTGTATAGGACAGAACCTGTACCCTGGAAGGAAACAGGAAAGGAAGCTATGTGCCAACTAACGTAAAATCAAAATCAAATTATCTTCTATTGTGATAAGAGCTACATAGGTTTAAAAAATGTATTCTACTAGTGAGTGTCCATAAAATTAAAGAACAGAATATAAAACAGAAAGTTGTGTTTTTCCAAACTAAGGTTTTGTCATGCTACTTCTGACACAGCATTTTGCTTCCAATTACTCAGTCTCTGGTGCTTGTAACACTGAGGACTGGAGAAGAAGTTAACAGCTACCATATAGGGCAAGAATGTAGCCAAGTTAAAAAAAAAAGGTGAAATACACATGCAATGAATAGGAGAAAGGAAGAGTTCTCATAATCATCAATTGACCCTTTATTATCTCTAAGACCCCCCTTCCCCCGCCCCAATTGTGCCTGACACAAGTACTCAGTCTGGGAGAGAGAAGAGCCTGTGAAATCCCTGGCAGCAATCTGAAAGCCAGAACTGGGAAGCAGCCCAGGGGAGCACAGAGCCTCCTGGGCACATGATCTGTAACACTCAGCAAGAAGCCCTGGATCCAGCACTGCAGAGAACACTGGCCGGAGTGCACAGGTTTGAGCAAGTAAGCTGCTTAGAGAGCCGCCCAAATGATTACATGAACCGAAAATGCGAAAAGTCCCGTTCGACGAGTTGAAGAGAGGAAAACCGAAGACGGATGTGCCAGATGTGCCGGCATCCTGTGACTCACACATGGAACAGAGCGCTGAGGAAGAAATAGACTGGGCTGGATTTTTATGACAGAGCATCCCATACATAGGGAGGCGCTGCAGAAGGCTCTCCTCTGCCTCTCCCGCCATATGTCCTCTCCACATAAACCATTTTAGACACCACAGAGCAACCAAGGTCTTGACTTTAGATTTAAAACTTAAATTGTATTTTTCTTCACGAGTTTGACTATTTTATCAGAATATGATTAATTTTGGAACACAATTTCACTGTAACTGAAAATATATCACTACTCCCCTTATGTTCTAAAGAATTCACACAAAATCATTTATGGTAATTTCACATCAAAATAGAAACTTAACATTTACAAGTGTCAGAGATCTTTCCCACTGAAAGGCCAGTCTCAACCAGAGTGCTCACACAAAATGACCCGAATAACTAAGGCAACTAAGCACTCATTAAAAATTTGTTTCACTTTTGATTGAGAATTCTCAAGAACAGACTGGAGACCCTCTCAGAACCAACACATTTATCATAGATTTTAGATCAATTCAGGAGAACTATCTACAACTATCTGCTCTAATAAGCTTGCTCTAGACCTGACCCTACTTCTCTCTATTCTTTCTCTGTTCTCTCTTTCTCTCTCACTCGCATGATAGCTAGCCTCAA
>JAJIBD010009121.1:0-29801 GCA_021461705.1 Cryptotis parvus | reverse complement strand
AAAATCCGCTTTCACAAATGGTGCTGGGGAAAACTGGGCAGCTACATGTAAAAAATGAACTTAGACCTCCCTTCTAACGCCACGCACAAAAGTCAGATCAAAATGGATTCTAGATCTCAACATCAGACATGAATCTATAAGGTACATCGAAGAAAACATAGGAGAAACGCCACGACATCGCAACGAAAAGTATCTTTAAAGATGACACACCACTGACCAAGCAAATGGAGGCAAAGATAAACAAATGGGATTATATAAAACTAAAAAAGCTTCTGCACCTCAAAAAGAAACGGTGACCAAGATACAAAGACAATCCACAGAGGGGGAAAGGATATTCACCCAATACCCATCTGACAAGGGGTTAATATCCAGGATATATCAGGCACTGGTAGCACTCCACAAGAAAAAAACAGCCAACCCCATCAAAAAATGGGAGAAGAAATGAACAGAAGCTTCCAAAAAGAAGAAATTCGAATGGCCAAAAAGGCATATGAAAAGTGTTCTTCATCTTTAATCATCAGGGGAGATGCAAATCAAAAACAACAATGAGGTACCATCTCACACCACAGAGACTGGCACACATACAAAACAGCAAGAACAACCAGTGCTGGCGTGGATGTGGGGAAAAAGGGACTCTGATCCACTGTTGGTGGGGAGTGCCGACTGGTCCAGCCCTTTTTGGAAAACAATATGGGGCATTCCTCCGAAAACTAGATATTGAGCTCCCATTTGATCCAGCAATAGCACTCCTGGGAATATACCTGAGAGACCGAAAAAACACATAGCAGAAACACTATCTGTACTTCTTTATTCATCTCTGCGCTATTCACTATAGCTAGAATCTGGAAACAACCTAAATGCCCGAGAACAGAGGACTGGCTAAAAGAAACTGTGGTTCATCTACACTATGGAATACTATGCGGCTGTCAGAAAAGATGACATTATGAAATTTACCTGCAAATGGAGGGACATGGAGACTATCATGCTGAGTGAAATTAGTCAGAAGGAAAAGGACAGATATAGAATGACTGCATTCATTAATACGACATAAATAGATACCAGTGTTTTACTAAATGTGGGGAAATGGTAATGGCAGATTAAGACTCACCATTGAATATACACAAAGAGACTTAAGTGATAAACTCTAAATACCTGCAGGGCTAGCCACAATGTGTAAAATAAGAGGCAGAGAGATGCAGAGACAGAGAGAGAGACAGAGAGAGAAAGAGAGGAAACTGGGGTACCTGCTATTAAGGCAGCATGGGGGTGGGCAGGAGGGGGGGGGGTACATTGGTGGTGGAAATGGGGCACTGGTGGAGGGATGGGTGCTGGTATACTGTACTACCAAGAACCAATTATGATCACCTTTGTAATTGTATGTTTCACTGTGGTATAATAAAAAATTAAAAAAAAAAAAAAAAAAAAAAAAAAAAAAAATAAAAAATCCGGCTTTCCCACCATTTAAACTTTTTATTCATAGCAGCACTATTCACAATAGCCAGAATCTGGAAACAACCAGTGTGCCAGAGAACTGATGACTAGATTAAGAAACTTTGGTACATCGGTACAATGGAATACTATGCAGCTTTAGGAAAAATGAAGTTATAAAATTAGCCTATAAATGGATGGACATGGAGAGGATCATGTTGAGTGAAATTAACCAGAAGGAAAAAGATATAGAAATGACTGCATTTTTTGTATGACATAAATATATATATATATATATATGTAAGGTTATGATACCAATATCCAAGGTTAGGCGAAACATGGATCAGGAGATCTTGTGAAAGGTGGGAAATTATCACAACTGTGTGGAGTCAGAGGTTAGGGTAAGACAGAGAATGGAACAGAGTGCTAATAATTGTCAAAAGTGCTAATACCAACCTAGAACTGAGCATCAAATACAGGCAAAAAAAGACACACATGACAACCTCTTAATGCATGTATTGTAATCCACAATGTGTAAGGGAGGGAAGAGAGAAAAAGAGATAAAGAACCTGCCATAGAGGCAGCTGGGGAGGGGAAGGGAATCGGGACATTGGTGGTGGAAATGGGCACTGGTGGAGAGGGGACGGTTGCTGGAACACTGTATGACCCCTGAGCATCACTGGGTGACCCCCCAAAAAACCACAAAAAGCCCAGCACACCTAACCCGATACTGTCCCCTCCGGTGCCTGTGAAGGTACGGGAGACCCAGTGAGCAAGTCCCCAGCTCTGCCTGAGCACTGATGAGTGGGGCTCAAACCGAAGCCCCTCTCTCCACTTTTATAATTCTGTAAACCTGGGCTTACTGGCGGTGGTGTCAAAAGGCATACTTTGTGAAGTTTATTAAAATATGACAAAAAAAAGAAACAAGGTTCTCTTTTAGCAAGCACTGGGATTTGAAACAGTGCTAAGAAAGTCAGATGTTCTCAGGGGGGACAGAAGGCAGCACAGTGTGCCATGGCCGAACTGGGCCCACTAAGCAGCACCAGACATTCCCTGAGAACACGGCTGGGACACGGTGTGCGTGGCCTGTCCTGGGCCCACTCCCCAGCACCACACATCCCTGAGCACGGCTGGGGACACGCTAAGTGCCATGGCCCGAAGCTGGGCCCACTCCCAGCACCAGACATGCCCCTGAGCCGCGGCTGGGACACGGTGTGCCGTGGCCTGTCCTGGGCCCACTCCAGCACCACACACCTCCCCGAGCACGCGCTGGGACACGGTGTGCCGTGGCCTGTCCTGGGCCCACCCCAGCACCACACCCCCTGAGCATGGCTGGTTGCTGCCCTGGAGCCCCGGCTCTGCCACAGGCCCAGACAACACCCCATCCTCAGGCCCTTGCACTGAACCACTGCTGGCCAAGAACCATTGCCCAGATTTTCCTGACCTAACCCAAAAAGGGAAAATAATTTCCCAAGATCACACTTATTTTAGGGGAGAAAAATATGAACAGCACGATTCACGTCACGTGCCCACTCAAGAGATGGCTGACTGGTACCAATAACATCGCCACCTTTTCACGGGCTGCAACACAGGCAGGGAAGGAGCTAATGGGCACTCCTAGCTCCAGCGGCTCTCAACTTCGCTTGCACACGTGGCTGTAGCAGCAAGGCCGCTGTTTAAGGAATACTGCTGCACAGTGAATGAAGCAGATAGTTTCAGCCATTTACACATATGGACCCATGCCACATATGGACACAGACCAAGGAAGAAAAAATCACTGCTCCAGTGGGATAGAGGTCATACAACGGGCAGGGCATGTGCCTGCCACTGGCATCACATATGATCCCCGATCTGCCAGGATTCCTGAGCAGAGTCAGGAATAATCCCTGAGCACCACCTGGTGTGGCCCAAAACAACAAAAAGAAGAAAATATCATTATTCTAGTACCTTATTTTCAAAAATATTATGTACATTTCGGTCTTTACATTCTAATGGTTTATAACAAATGGATAAAGTTTGTGTGTGAACTTGAATGCACTTCCATCAGAAATCACTTTTTTTTTTTTTTTTTTTTTTTTGTGCTTTTTGGCTCATACCTGGCAACACTCAGGGGTTACACTCTAGGGGCTCTGCACTCAGGAGTTACTCCTGACAGTGCTTGGGGGACCATATGGGATGCCGGGATCAAACCCAGGTTGGCCACAAGCAAGGCAGGCGCCTTCCCCCACTGCGCTGTCGCTCCAGCCCCAGAAATCACATTTCTTAACAACAATCAACACTCACTTCAGTAACTTTTATCAGTCCACAAGGGGCAGAAAATGAGCATCCCGTGAACTACAGAGCAGCCCTCTGGCGATTAGCCCATTGCAAAGGCAGCACGCCACCCCTACCGCTGGACAGGTCAAGAAAGGCAGTAGAGCAGCAGTACCTGCACTGACCCCCCATGGCGGTCTGCAGCCAGGTGAGATGTCAGGTACGAGGTATTGGTCTGCCGGCTCGGCTGGATCTCCCACTCTCCTCGGCGCTCTGCTGATGCCGTCTGGGCGCAGGCATTAGGAAGCAGCGGGCAAGACATGGAAGGAAAGATAAAGCAACAGCAAGCAATAACAAAATCAAGAACATTAGTACCCTAAGGACATGGGCTTTATTTTAAATTAACAAGAGCTGCAAAGCACTGAGAAAGGTTAGCTTGGCTACACTCATTTCCGTCCTAATGAGTCAATCCATAAAAATCTATAGTATCCCATTCTCACTCAGTCGCAGAGGAATGAAGAGCATCAAAAGAGGGGAATGTTGAGTGCAAGAATCACTTTTTTTGGTTTCCATGTTAGTAAAATTTCAGTAGCAACTATACAGAACATATTCAGAATGTTAAGGCTGAACAAAGAAACTAGAATTTGTTAGTAAATACTAACCATGTCTCTAAAAGTCTGCGCATTTCCCCACAAATAAGGTGGCTTCTGCTCTGAAGACCAAGCTCTCTAACAGTAGCATTTGATGTGTCTCTTGCCATACCCAGCACGCTCAGAGCTCAGGGACCGTATGGTGCTAGGGACTGAACCTAGGGCTCACACATGTGACACATGCACTCTAGTCCTTTGAGAACTCCTTCCTGGATCTTAGAAAGATTTCTGATTTGGTCTCTTTTTTGGGAGATGGGGCACCCAATGGTGCTCAGGGTTTACTCCTGGCTCTGTACTCAGGAATCATTCCTGGAGGGCTCAGGGCCCTTGTGTGGTACCTGGGATGGAATTTGGTTGGCTTAGGCAAGGCAAGCACCCCTCACCCACTGCACTGTGTGTGGCCCCTAGGATAGTGGTTTTTTTTACCACTTGTCTATAGACTGGTGCCAGACTGCGGTGTAAGCAGGCTGAGAATCAGAGTTCTAGGATATGTCCTCCTAGAGAAATGACCAGCACTTAAGCACCTGCAGCAAGGGTCTGTGACTGAAGAAAAACAGTTCTATTTTGAGAAATTGGGGGGGATGGGGAGAAGAGAGACAGAGGCAGAGACAGAGGAGTAATAGAACAGAGACAGAGAGACATAGAGATAGAGAGACAGAGGCAGAGAGGTACTCAAGAAACAGTCTGGCCTTCTCCGAGGGGAAAGAAGTGAGGAGATACAGGATACAGCCCAGGCAAAGATGTGGATGGAACGCCAAGTGGAGAAACATGCCTGCAGTATGCTTCATCTAAAAAGATGAACAAAAGTTCTCTCTTCAAAAGCAGAGTCACACAACATGCAGGCAAGAGGGCTTAATGATTTTTAAAGACTACCAAGAAATAAACATTAAGGCTAGAATACTTTCCTGATTCTTGTAGCAAACAGCCTCTAGTTTTAGAATGAGCGAAAGTTTAGATAAAATTACTATGAGTTATTTTCTTCCCAAGCAAACAGCAGACCATTTTGCCCACCCAAAGGAGGACTTTCAACGGGCTGGGGAGAAAAGAAAAAAGATGCCAGGTAATGGGCACACAGTCTCGGGACCTGGTTCACATGCCCGGCACTACACATGGTCCTGAATACAGACACAGGCGTAACCCCAAAGCTCAGCCAGGTGTGGCCTCAGAAAGGCGGGGGCTGGGGGTGGGCTTTCAATCCAAACCTTCTTTGGGTTTTGCTTCCATTTTCTCTGCTATTCAGTCAATTTTTGGAGGGGGGCCAGAATGTGGGCCACACAGGCCAGGCTTAGGAGCTTCTCCTGAGTACTGACTCAAGAGAAACCTTGGTGTCTACAGGGCATCATGGGTGCTGCTAAGCTCTGATCCTGGGTCACTGCCGCACAGTCGCACACAAAACAAGCAGCACCTACCCATCTCACGGGACTTTTTTTAAGCATCTCATGACTACTCTGATGTTGCTTATATGTAAACCTTTTACTGCGGAATCTGTTTAGATGCCTCTTCTCTCCATACCAGAATACTGAGGAACTGTGAGCACCAGGACAGAATGCCTCAGTTGTAACAGTCCTGGGATTTTCACAGAAAAAATTGAAGAGAAGGGGTCGGAGTGATAGTGCAGCGGGGAAGGTGTTTGCCTAGCATGTGGCTGACCCATGTTCCCCAGACATTCCATATGGTCCCCGAGCACCACCAGGAGTAATTCCTGAGTCAGGAGTCAGGAGAGTCACGAGTAACCACTGAGAATCGCCAGGTGTAAACAAAAAAAAAAAAAAAAAAAAAAACTCAATAAAAACTATCTTGAGTTAAGTCAAAAGGAAAGAGAAATTATCTTGCTCCACACACACAAGTTGAGATTCACTATTAAAATTCTCACTCTTCCATATCTTATTTATAAAATTGTTTAGTCTCATCCATAAATCACGAATAAGGCTTTTACCATTAAAAAAGTCTCACATAGCCGCTACAGCTAACTCATCTTCTTTATTAATGGAGTCTCAAGTCAAGCGCGTAACAGAACTATAAAGAATCCCTGGCCATAGCTTCTGATAGGCCTGATGGAATGAGCACATTCTCTAAGCAAGCAGCTGGATTAACATGCTTAGTATTATACACCCTTTCAAAGGGGGTTTATTTTGGAGTTTTGGCCCACACCCAGGAGTGCCCAGGACTTGTTTCTAGCTCTGCACTCAAGGATTATACTCCTGGTGGTGCTTGGGGACCATATGGGATGCTGAGGATCAAAACCCAGGCTTGCCGCATGCAAGCAAACACCCTACCCACTGTGCTATCACTCCGCACAAAGGTTTGGTTTTATACTAACTCCTATAATATTTGCAAGGATTAAAGCTAATTAAAATACTAGCCTCTCTCTGATTATTTCTTCCCAAAGCTTTGCGCAGATATTAGTTTTTCCTATGAGACATTATAACCATAAAGCCAATAATTCATCCTTTGGGGGTGGAGCGGGAGGTTATGACCGCATGGGCATGCTCAGGATTCGCCTCCTGGTAGTGCTTAGGGAACCACAGCAGCAGTGCGAGGGACTGACCAGGGCTGGCCGGGTGCGTGCCGTAACTCCTGCACTTGCCGGTCCTGAATTTATTAACAGCATCCACAGCCTGTAATCAATACTTAACTAAACTCTCAGTCTCACTACTGAGATGAGAGAATAAATCAAATCTTATTTGATTTACCTATATCTAATAGCTACTATTATAGATACTACAAGTATCTATAACTAATAACTACTTGTGATAACATCTTCCGTTCTCTTCCCAGGACTTCTGGGGCGATACTTAATTAGAACAGTTAAGTTCCTAAACAATAAGAGAACTGCCAGTACTCAAAAGCCAAAACACTTCCAAAGTACTCAGAGACTTCCAAGCTGGTGCCATGAATGCTGGTAATGTTGATGCCGATTCAGAAAACGACCTCTCTGGAGGCGAGAGATGCTTCAGTTGTAAGGTACTGGTGTTGCTTGTGGGCGACCCAGGTTTGATTCCTGATACCACATATGGTCCCCCAAGACCCTTCAGTGAGTGATCCCTAGGCACAGCGAAGTTGTGGTCAAAGCCCACCCCACAAAAGAGAAAAAAAAAAAAAGAAAAAATTGTCTTTCCCTCGGGCCGGAGCGATAGTCCAGCGGGTAGGGCATTTGCCTTACACGCGGCCGGCCCATGCTGGCACGGGTTCGATCCCCCGGCATCCCATATGGTCCCCCGAACACCGCCAGGAGTAATTCCTGAGTGCAGAGCCAGGAGAAACCCCCCTGAGCATTGCCGGGTGCAACCCAAAAAAGCAAAAAAAATAAATTAAAAAAATTATCTTTCCTGAAATTCTCTGCTTTGGTTTTATGGGGTTTTTTTTTCTGTTTTGGGTGTTTGGTGGTGGTGGTTAGGGGTTTCTGGGCTACATCCAGTGGTGCTCAGGGCTTGCTACTGGCTCTGCACTCAGGACCACTCCTGGATGGGCTTCGGGGGGACCCTCTGGGGTACAGAGGATCCAGGTCACCCACATTCAGTGCCAGCCCTACCCACTCTATAATCTCTGTGGCTCCAAGTTCTTGATGTTCATTTAAGCACACATGTGTATCTAAAAGATAATCAGGAAGGTCCACGGGAAGAAGGATCACTCAGCAAAATCAACCGCTCTCTGCATTGGACTTGTTTTGTTTTAGGGTCACATGCAGCGGTGCTAAGGGCTTACTCCTGGCTCTTGTGCTCCTGGGCCATATGCAGTGCAGGGAACTGAACTGGGATTGGCGGTTTTCAAGGCAAGTGCCTTAAGCCCCTATCCGATCTCTCTGGCTTTGTCTGCATTTCTTGAGAAGGCTCATGTGGAATGTGTAAGTCTCAGAAAGCTGGGAAATCCCTTAAGAAATAAATGGGGGAGTGGAGGGAAAGGGGGAAGAGAGACGGGGAGTACCTGCCGAGGGGGAGGGAAGTGGGGACATTGGTGGTGGGAAATGGGCACTGGTGGAGGGACGGGTGCTGGAACACTGTGACTGAAACCCAAAACTCAATCACTGAACATCTTTGTAATTATGCATCTCACGGTGGTATAATAAAAAAATCTTAAAAAATTAAAAAAATAAAATAAATAAATAAAATCTTCAGTTGTCAGTCAGAGAGAGAACAAGTCAAGGATTGAGTGCACTAGCACTGATGGTCTTCAAGCATGGCTGGGGAACACCCCCTCGCACACTGGGCGCTAGTGGGTGTGGCCCCAAGCCAGCCGACATAAAGATCTTCAGCTCTACCTGCATTGCCAGTGTGGAAAAGCTCTAACACATACCTGTGTGCAAACACTTGGTTTATTACATAGCAGGCGAATAAGGGAAAAAAACATAGCACTCTATCTGGCATTACCATTAATAAGGATGAAACTAACAAAAAAGTCCTTAACGAAAAAACACAGAAGATGGTTTTACTTTTTTTAAAAAAAAAAAGTCAGTATCATAGAAGACAGTGAATTTCGGTTGTGAGTAGGCTGGAGGCAGCCTGTCGGTGTAAACACAGAACCAGGGAGAGGAGGCTCGTGGTGTGAAGAGCTCACAGCAAGGCAATGGTGGGGACTCCCGCCACTGGGCGGCGTGCAGTGACCTTGCAACCCAATACCGTCACCCTGAACACTACTGCAACCACAACACCTAAGCTCGATTTGACAGAAACTGTTTTTGTTCTTGTGCTTAGGGCTCAGACTTGGCTCTGCACTTGGGACTACATGGGGTGCCAGGAATCAAAAGCCAGGTCAAGTGCAAGGCAAGTGCCCACCTGCTCTATCATAGTCCCGATACCTCCCCACCCCCAGGGAAAGATGACGGCGACGGAGCTGATTACTCCACAATCCTCGTTGTCCCTATAACAGATGTCCAGCTACATTAAGCTTATGTGAAGAGCTACTCTCTGCCTTTAGGGGAATCCCGGAGCAGACACAATGGGAGCTTGGGGAGAATTGGGTTGACTTCATAATTTTATATGGCAAAAAATATTCTTACTATGAATCTTACTTGCTCCAGTTCAATACTCTTCCCTACTCCCATGGGTCCCCAAGAGGGACAGTCATGTAGATATTCCAAGAATACTTGGCTACCATGGATCAACCATAATGTAATCAGTCCTCCTAGTTCAAAGAAACAGGCCAGTGTACCTCTGGGCAAATTGGCGTATCTCTGATTCTAAAGGTAATGCCAAAGTGAATTATTCTGACCGAGTTTTTGGACCTTAGTGGTATCTAGAGTCTGGAATCAGCTGGCTATATATTCATAGTGAAAAGGATTAATGCCATTCTCTACAAATTACATTCTGAACTGCTTTCTGGTTCAGAGATGCAGCCCCTTCCTGTCTGCTGGGGAGATTGTATCTCAGGGAGTCAGCTCTGTCATTGGGAAGCCAAAAGGGCCCACCTAAGCCCTGCATTTCAGTAAGATCATTTACCTGAATTCCTCTCTAGATAGACTAGCCCACAATGGATGGGCTGGAAGTTTTGGGTGGGCTTCTATCTATAAAATAAGCTAGGAGGGGTGGACCCGCCCAGGAACTGCCCGGGAACCAGTATGCAGAGCTTTGCAAGTGGCTGGGGAGACTGGAGCCAGGCTCGCGCCGGGCCCAGCTGACGATGGGATCCCAAGGAGGGCAGATGGGTTTTGGGTGTTGGCCCATCGCCTCTGGGGGTCCCGGAAGCAGCCAGATGAAACTTCGCCCATCACACTAGCCACCATCTTCGCTGTCCGGACGCTGAGAAACTGACCCACGACCAGATCAACTGAGCAAGACCAGTTCGAGCCCAGGTAGGCGGCTCCCAGAAGCGGGAATCACTGGGAATTCGCCAGATGGAGTCAGGGGTTAAGCCACTCCCCCTCCTCCATTTTGCCGAGCCTGGTGGACCCGCCCCAGGAACTGCCCGGGAACCAGTATGCAGAGCTTTGCAAGTGGCTGGGAGACTGGAGCCCGGCTCGCGCCGAGCCCAGCTGACGATGGGGATCCCGAGGAGGGGCAGATGGGTTTTGGGTGTTGGCCCATCGCCTCTGGGGGGGTCCCGGAAGCAGCCAGATGAAACTTCGCCCATCACACTAGCCACCATCTTCGCTGTCCGGACGCTGAGAAACTGACCCACTGACCAGATCAACTGAGCAAGACCAGTTCGGAGGCCCAGATCGCGGCCGCTTGGCGCGCGGTCCACTAAAATAGTGAAACAGTAATGTCATTTTAATGCACTGTATTCCACGAAGAGCAGGAAAGTTTGTCGGGAAGGAGATATAGAGACGAAGGAAATGACATACAGAATCTGCCGGGTGGTTGGGGTGCGGGGGGGGAGGGAGGTGGGGACATTGGTGATGGTAGATGGGTTTGGGTGGAGGGATGGGTGTTGGAACACTGTGGATCCAAAAACTCTACATGAGCATCTTTCAATTGTATGTCTAAAATGGTATAATGATATTTGGGGGGAAAATAATAAAAATTTAAAAAAAAAATTAAAAAAAATAAATAAATATAATACTCCCAAAAAAAAAAAAAAAATAAAAATAAAAATAAAATAAGCTAGGAGGGGGCCGGGAGCGATAGTCCAGCAGGTAGGGCGTTTGCCTTGCACGCAGCCAGCCCATGCCGGCCCAGGTTTGATCCCCCGGCATCCCATATGGTCCCCTGAGCACCGCCAGGTGTAATTCCTGAGTGCAGAGCCAGGAGAAACCCCCTGACCATTGCCAGGTGTGACCCAAAAAGCAAAAAAAAAAAAAAAAAGCAAGGAGAAAGGGCCCTTTGGCCATTCTGGCTTCTCTCTTCCTCTTTACCCTCTGCCTCCTCTCTCCTTCTCTCAGTTCTCTTCACTATTGGGCCTTAGCCGTGGTAGCGGCCATCTTGGCCTAGGATTCTAAACCAACATGTGGTCGGGGCCCAGCCAGGAACCCTAAAGTCTGGGGGGGTTTTCCTGTTACTAGATTGTATTCCAGAACAAGTGTGAGTAAAGCCTTTTGAAATCTGCTGGATTCTCACGTCTTTCTCTGTCCCCAGCCACCACTCCCCTGGGGCATAAGGGGGATCCCTACACCCTGCTCCCAGATTTTGTCAGGGAACCCAGCAACTCTCTGACACCAGAGTGTAGACTAAAATACAAAACACTGAGGAATGAACACAGACTGGGGAAAAAAGCAGTTTTGCTTTTTTTTGTAATGTCAGGATCAAACCCAGGGTCTCACACATGTAGAGCAAACACTACCACTGAGCCATACTGTGGCCCTGAACAAAAATAATATAGAATAAACAAGAGCAGAAGTGATAGAACGGGAGAAGCTGAAAGTTGCACTTTTATTTGTTTTGTACTTGCTTGTTCCCATGCCCCTCCAGGCCTGGGTCTGATCTCCAGAATCTACCAAGTCCCCTGAGCACTGCAGAGAGCATCCCTGAGCACTGCTGCGTGTGGCTCAATTTCTTCTGAGACTAGAAACCAACCTGCCACCTCTGCACTGCAGGAGATCATCAAAGTACTACGGGCATTTACCTAGCCTTGTTTCTTTCACTCACAACACAGTACCTAAATTTGGTGTTGCTCACATAATTTCTACTGTCATTTTCATTTAACTCTTCTGAGAATTTCTGGAGAGAAAGAATTCAATGAGCTGGAGTTCATGCTTGGTATATAAGACTCCAGAGTAGTCCCCGAGCAATGCCAGCTCTATTCCAGATGCACCCCCAAAAAATTAAGGCACTAAAAACTGAATAATCTACACTGCACGAGGCAGAAAAACTACCTGTCAAGGATTCAAAATTGGGAAGGAGAGACAAAACCTGCATTAATGTAGGGAGAAGGAAGTCGACCCCTCACCAATCATCTGATTCTAGAATAACTTTCATGATCCAAGCCTGCGAAACAGAACTTTCTATCTTAACAATGAGATAGGGGGGAGGGGTTGGGGGGCCACACACAGCAATGTTCAGGGCTTACTTCCACGTCTGTGCCAGGGATCACTCCTCAGGGCTGGAGGACCGTGTGCAGTGCTGTGGTTGAGCCCAGGTTGGCCGTGTGCAAGGGAAGGGGCCTCCCGCACCTGTACTCACTCTCCAGCCCACAAAGTACTTTTTTTTTTTTCTTTTTTGGGTCACAGGAATTACTCCTGGTGGTGCTGGGAGGAGCTATGGAATGCTGGGGATCGAACCTGGGTCAGCCGCATTACTATTGCTCTGGCCCCACAAATTATGTTTTTAATCATCTTTTTTATCCAATAATTTCAAAAGCCCAAGCTTTACAAATACAAAGCAAGCACTCTACCATTAAACCACATCCCTGGACCTCATTTCTTCACTATTAAAAACCATATTCATTATTTTATCTTATCTTTTATTTTGGGGGAGGGGTTTCTCCTGTCTCTGTTCTGAAAAATCACTCTGGTGGGCTCAGAGGACCATATAGAATGTTAGGTATCAATGGGGGCAGGAGCGATAGCCCAGCAGGTAGGGCGTTTGCCTTGCACATGGCTGGCCCATGCCGGCAGGGGGTTCGATCCCCGGCATCCCATATGGTCCCCTGAGCACCGCCAGGAGTGATTCCTGAGTGCAGAGCCAGGAGTAATCCCTGAGCATTGCTGGGTGGGACCTAAAAAAAAAAAAAAAAAAAAAATGTTAGGTATCAAGCTGAGGACAGCTTCGTGCAAGGCAAGAGTCCTACCTACTATACTATCTCCCTGGCCCCTTATCTTATTATTTTAGGGTCATACCTGGAAATATTTAGGACTTACTTCTGGCTCTGCATGGGGATTATTCCTGGGACTATACATGGTGTGGGGGATTCAATTAGGTCAGTCACATGCAAGGAAAGGGCCTTAGCCCCTGTACTATCTAAGACCACCATTTTTTTTAAAGCAGCTATATGCCACTGAAAAAATACAGTATAATTAATTTAGTTGATTATTTTTTGGGGGGTGTACATTTTTTGGATCATACCCAGAGACAATGATCAGGGGGTTACTCCTGGCTCTGCACTCAGGAATTACTCTTGGTGGTACTCAGGGGACCATATGGGATGCTGGAAATTGAACCTGGGTTGGCTGCATGCAAGGCAAATGCACTATCTTCTGTGCTATCACTCTAGCCCTACAATTCATTTATAGACAGACAGACAGACAAAGTATTGGAGCTGAAGCCATAGACAGTGCCTTATACCTGGATAGTTAGATTATTTCTAATATACGGCTACCATTAATGCTGTAATTGCTTTTGTTTTTCGGTGTCAGAGATCAAACCCAGAGAATGTCATGGAAAGCACCTGCTTCACCACTGAGCTACATCCCCAACCCCCACCTCAACAATTTTATCCACATAACAATCATACCTTAGGCTGTCTTAATATGACTAATTACAAGGAGACATTACTGGAGCCCACTTGAGCAAATTGATGAACGGGAAGACAAGTGATACAAGTGATACAAGAAGATTATTCTACCAGAGAAGATAGTAACTTTATAAAACTTACTTTCTAGACTTTCTAGAGAATTTAACAATTTATAAAGTCAAGAACAGGAGGCGGAGCGATAGCACAGCCAGAAGGGTATTTGACTTGCACACAGCAGACCCAGGTTCAATCCCCGGCATCCCATATGGTCCCCAAGCACTAGCAGGAATAACTCCTGAGTGAAGAGCCAGGAGTAACCCCTGAGCATCGCCAGGTGTAACCCAAAAAGCAAATAAATAGACAGATAAATACATAGATAAATAGAAAGATAAATAAATAAATTGATAAAGAAATGAATAAACAAATGAAGAAATGAATGAAGAAATAAATAAGTAGATAAAGTCAAGAACAATTTAACTGCACACTCAGCATTCACCCCTTTAACAGGGGTGCAGAAATGAATACTCACCGATGTCAACAATATTCTGGTATTAAACTGAAGTCAAATTATAAATGTCCGTCAACTACTTTGATTACAACAGGTAAATACAGGCCCAAACAGGGTCAATAATTTGCTAAGCACCACTACTTTACTCCCTACTCTTGGATACACAGGTTTGTTTTTTCCAGGAGCGGCTGACTCATGGCTCTGGTAGAGTTCAGGGAGTTAACTCCCAAGAATGGAGACCAAGTGTGCCAGGGCCTGAGCTTGGGCCTTTCACATGCAAAGCATGCACTTCACTCTGCTGAACTCCCCAACAAACTACTGTTTGGGCAGTTCTGGGCATTATACAAGGACACAACAAGGCAACTGCTTGATCAAACCCCTTTTATACATTTTTTCCCCATATCCAAAAAAGTCACTTATTTTGCGAAGAGTATGCTTATTGGTAAGTCTATTTATATTGTGAATGTGTGTATATCTATATGCTATTTAAAACTATGTACTTTCACACAAGCATCTGTGATGAAGTGTTTTTGCATTTTATTGCAAAAATGTCAATATAAAAATGAGGTTCGGGAAGATGGAAACAAGTTAATTGGCAGGTGATGATTACATGTGTGCGGCTTATGTTTGTGTCCTATTTATTATTCTTTGTTAATTTACTGAGGTGCATATTTTATTCTTAGCAATATCTGATAGAAAATCAAAAACTTTGTGGGCTGGAGTGATAGTACAGTGGGGAGGGTGTTTGCCTTGCACGTGGCTGACCCGTGTCTGATCCCCAGCACTCCAAACAGTGCCCAAACACCACCAGGAGTAATTCCTGAGTGCAGCAGTAACCCTGAGCATCACTGAGTGTGGCCGCAAAACAAAGTCAAACACTTTTATTTACTCTCCAATCAATCGCCTCTTTTCATGTTATCAAGTTTGCCTGAGTTTTATTTATGATTTTGAGCCACAGCCAGCTAGCTCAGGGCTTCACCGCAAGTATGCATGTGCGCAGGCTCATTCCTGGTATGGCTGAGGGACCACATGTGGCGCCAGGTTCAAACATGGTTCAGGTGCATTCAAGGCAAGTGATTCATCCGCTACACTACCTCTGAGGCCCCTAACAGATTTTTTTTAAAGTTCTGAACCACACTGGCAGTACTCGGGTTTTCTCCTTGCTTTGTGCACAGGGACCGCCTCCTGGTTGGACACTTTTGCGCATGCCTCCTGTCTTTACCTAAACAAAATCTCCTATTTCATGGGTGGCGATTTCAAAACCAATGAGCACTAACAGGCATGTACTTGTTTGGTGCAAGAACAGCAGGAAGTTCACAGAACAGACGTCACTGCAGGGCGACCTCACATCGGAGCCAGCGGCTTTAGAGGTGAGGCACAGGGTGGAGGTGGGGTGCAAAGCTAGCGCATCCCCAGTGGCTCAAGTCACCACCCTTTTGTTTGTTTTGGGGGACACCCGGCGACGCTCAGGGGTCACTCCTGGCTCTGTACTCAGGAATCACTCCTGGCGGTGCTCAGGGGGACCATGTGGGATGCCAGGGGATCAAACCGAGAGAGAAAGGCAAACACCCTCCCCACTAATCTGTCGCCCAGCCCACCAAGTCACCAATCCTCCTAGGAGCCAGGAAACCAGCACAGAAGCACCCCAGACTGGCTGCAGGTGAGGCCGAAGTGTGCTGCCTGTAATCCCTGCCGCCCTTTGGGCTGGTGCCCTGCCTGTGAGTCAGTCTGTCAGCCAAAGGCTCTGACCAGCCCAGATTCCCCAGAATGGCTTCTCCATGCAAGGCACCAGGTCAACATCTCAGTACTTGCTTTGTTCTGGGGACACACCCAGTGCTCAGGGCTTATTCTAGTTATGCTAGAGGGAGGGGGTGGGGTGAGCCCAGCAAGTGCCGGCCTGCCGCACGGTGTCTCCAGCCCACGTCTCAGTATTTTCCCTCCATACCAGAGAGAAATGGGAAGCCTTTTTGTCGCTGGTTTCAGCATATACAGTGAGGCAGGAAAGTTGAAGAATCTGGGTTTTAACATTAGCCATGGAAAGAGGAATGTATGAGCCCGACACATACCTGGTTCCTAAGTGGCTGCTGTGACGGCCGCCTCCCTGTGTGTGTGGCTGTCTCGGGTTGTTGCGGATGCACCGGAATCAACATGAACTGACCCCACTGGCGTAGGCTGGGAAGACAGGTTTAAAGGTCAAAAGGGGAACAGGCCCGACTCAGCCCTCCTGTCTGTGGGAACGACAGCGTATGAACAGGGCAGCAGTGTTTCTTTTTAACACTACAGGGGTGTTCACGCATTCTTGTCTTCTCTGTTTGCCCAGCTGTGAGAGAGGGAAGCGCAGGCCTCAACGGCTCACTGGAAACGTTATTACTTAGAACAACTGTTTAAAACACCCTCATCTAGTGGTATCTATTAGTAAGCTAGCCGGCCCTTTGAACCTCTGGCCAGAAAGGCAAATTCAAATTTTCTACTTGCACAAGAGCCCAACCCAGGAGCACCCGCATCTCAAAGCACGGCTGGTGTCGCGGTGCTCGTAAGACACAGCAGAGCAACACTTGCGCTTCCCAACTCTATTAGGGGACACTCGGGAGTCTTCGCGAAGGCTGGTAAATGAGTAGAAGACCTAGGCAGAAGGGCTCAGAGGAGCTCTGAGACGGGTGGCTTGGTGTGAGGAGGGGAGGGGGGGAGGGGACTCACAATAGGCCTCCCCGACCCAGTCGTAGGCGTAGTCGATGCGTGTAGCCTTTTCTTTCAAAGAGGTCTGTGAAAAGGGTCCGTAAATACCGTGAGTCGGGTTTTCAAAGAAGTCCAGTCGCCTGACATACCTCAAGTAGGTTGCCATCTCCTCTGTCAGGAAAAGAGTCGAAAGGTCATGCTCATAGCGGAGCGAGAAGCTTCCAGCTGAGCAAAGAGCATATGTCCATACTGACTCTGATGCTCTCTCTCCTCTTGAGGGTGGGGGTTACGGAGCAACCTCAGAGAATCAACCACTCCTGGTGCTGGAGTGCTGGGGGGCGCACCTTACCTGCTGCACTCTCTATCTCCTGGCCCCAACGCTGCTTTTTCTTCATGAACCAGATGAAAGTTTTAAAACCTACTATCCTCTAAATAGCAATAAAGGGGGATGGAAAGTTGCTAAAAACACCCTTTGCTAGCGAGATCCTGTCCTGCTCTCGTCCTATCTCAAAGCCCCAGTCACACTGCGCAGGGCCTACCTGGGAAGTTCTCACAGAGGGCTTCAATGGGAGTATTCCTTTTGGTGTCACCGATTTTTTGATACCTCTCTTTTAACGTATCAGCCTACAGAGAGCAAAGAGAGAAGGCAGTTTAGGAGAGGTGCAAAGGCAGGGAGGCCCAAGACACCTGCAGATACAATGGCTGGGGACTCAAAACAGTGGAATTTGTGAAGGCAGGCCCCTACTTTACCTCTCCGTAACAGGAGCAAAGCACACATGCGGAGACAATGTATTTAACACCTGCTCTGGCAAAAATTTATTTAGAAATAGATTCAGCGTCTTTTTTATAGATGGATGGATAAAAACCATTACCTACAGTGAGGTAAGTGGCTAGGATAAGAAAATAAAACTACTCTGTCACAGCTTAGCAATCTCGATGGCCCCATCATCACTGGCACTCCACAGTTCTCAGAGCAATTCTATCTTAAGATTATAAATAATTCCAGGGCCGACTGGAGCTCAGTGATGTGGCAGGCATGCTTTACACATACCACACCGAAGTCCTGAATTTATGCCCAGAACCAAAATGAATGAACGAATGAATGAATGATGTTGGTGCATGGAAAGATAATATGAGAGAGAGAGAGAAGAGAAAGAGGGAGAGACAAAGCAGGAGAGAGACAGAGGGAGAGCGAGGGTAAGGGAGGGAGGGAAGAGAGAGCTCCACTAGAGTTATCCAGAAGCCCGAACAGAACGCTGGGGAAGAGTCCTGCTGAAACAGATGTGGCTAACCCAGCCTGGTTTGATCGGAGCTGTAGGAAGGGAAACTGAGTCCCTTGACAGCCATATGCTCCCTAGGGAGTCTCAAGGGGCTACAGCTTGCTGTAGTCAGCTTTGAGTAGTATGTCTTAAAGCTGAACACAGTTTAGAACCACAACTACCACCAACATCATTTATGAACCATGAGAGAAAGTTTCAAGCAACTAGTAACACACAAATGCATTGTCTGACTAGACAATGAGAAAACAGGATGTGAATGTAACTGACAAGTGTCAGTACCAATGAGAAGGTCTATATGGCAAGGAAAAGGTCAGTAGGGAGAGGGCAAGCACCACAGAAAACACAGCAAAATCAACTACTCTGCTCTGTATGGAACTGTACGATTCCCCCAGTGTTCTACGCGTTTCTTTCCACACCAACAGGCTGAAGTAGCTAACAGCTCAAATTACATCTCACATTTGACTACACAAAGGAACGTGGAATGGATTGGAGGCTCACCGCTTCCTAGAGCACTAGCCCGAGGTATATAAGTAAAAATCATCTTTGACACCGGTGGGCCACACCAGGCGGTCCCACTACACCATTTAGTGCACCTGAGCAGCGATGCTGAATGTGGATCTGCTTTTCCATCACGGCAGGCCTCCAGCCTATCTCCTTTGCTCACTGGGGCGACACCGTGCTGCCGGCCTAGACACCAAAACGCGCAGCAGCTGCTAGGCAGTTTGCTCCAGAAATCTGTCCCCACCCCCAGCACTGGGAAGGCTACCTGCTACGTAGCGGTGGGCGAGGGGCCCTGGCGGGAACAGGAAAGGCAGCACCGCAAAGCTGGGAGAGGTGGGGAGAGAGGTGGGGACCCAAAACAGCAGAGAAGGAAGACGAACAAGGGAAGAGGACAATGCGGGTGGAACGGGGCCTGCAAAGCCCAGGCGAGTATTTACAGGATCGACTGATACAGTCTAGACTAGTCTCTGCTTCTTCTCCAAGGCCAGGCTTCCCTCCGAGAGGCTTACGGACAAGTCGGCAGTGCCTTCAGTAACAACTGGGTACCTTGAGTCCTTGCCAGGGTAGGCTGCCTCGAAGGAAATACATGAACATATGGCCTAGAGCTTCCAAATCATCCCGCCGGCTTTGCTCTAAAAGGGAAGACATAGATCACACATTATGTTTGCAGCGATTCAAGCAGAAAAGGTTCAAACCAAACAATCCCTTCAGAAACCATTCTGCTCTAGCAGAGCTCTGCTGAATAATTCACGTATCTGCACCACGGATAGTGTTTTAGATGCAAATGAAAACATAAGCCCTTCCTTTACCTAGCTCTGTCACTGGAAATGAGATGTCAAGTGACAAGTCTAAACCAAATCACTAAATGGTAACTACCCCTAGAAGTCAGTGTTCTTGCCTTCTACAGAGTAAGGCTGTTGAAATGAAGTGCTATTTCCAGATTACGGACTATTATCACCAGGGAAAGTGAACTGCAGATTACACAGCTGACAGAAACAGTCCATTCTGGCGGGCCTAGAGAGACACAAGCTACAGAATGCCCAGAATTTTTTCTTCATCATAAAAATAAACACCTGGGGCCAGAGCAATAGCATAGTGTGTAGGGCGTTTGCCTTGCATGCAGCCAACCTGGGTTCAATCCCCAACATCCTATATGGTCCCTAGAGCACCGCCAGGAGTAATTCCTGAGTGAAGAGCCAGGAGTAACCCCTGAGCGTCGCCAAGTGTGACCCAAAAAAGAAAAAAAGAAATCAACACCTAAAATTTGGTTACATATGTAGACAGCAATACATACTCTATCAATTCCGTTCCTTTTGTATCATGGACTATAGTCAATTAAGGGAAACCTAAGGGCCAGAGAGATAGTACAGGGGGGACAGTGCTTGCTCTGCATGTGGCTAACCCTGGTTTGGCGTCATGCCCACCAGTGCAAATGGTGCCCACCAAGGAATAACCTGCTAGGAGTAACCCCTGAGTCCCCCTGGTTGTGGCCCAAACACTACCAGCACACACCGCCCCTTGGGTGACATGCCCTACTGAGCTCTAGGCTCCAGCTACATTGAGCTTATGTGAAGAGCTGCTCCCTGCCTTTAGGGAATCCCTGGAGCAGACACAATGGGAGCTTGGGCAGAATTGGGTTGATTTCATAATTTTATGTGGCAAAAAAATATTCTTACTATGAATCTTGCTTGCTCCAGTTCAATACTCTTCCTACTCCCATGGGAACCCATGAGGGACAGGCATGTAGATAATCCAAGAATACTTGATCACCTTGGATCAACCATAATGTAATCAGTCCTAGTTCACAGAGTCAGGCCAGTGCACCTCCGGGAAAACTGACGTGTCTCTGATCCTAAAGGTAATGCCAGAGTGAATTATTCTGACAGATTTTGGACCTTAGTGGGATCTAGAGTCTGGAATCAGCTGGCTATATATTCATGGTGAGAAGTATTAATGCCATTCTCTCCAAATTACAATCTGAACTGCTTTCTGGTTCAGAGATACAGCCCCTCCCCGCTCTGCTAGGGAGATTGTGTCTCAGGGAATCAGCTCTGGCACTGTGAATCTTGAGCCAAAGGGTTCACCTGAAGATCTGCTTTTCAATATGGTCATTTACCTGGCTTCCTCTCTAGATAGGTCAGCCCACCATGGACTGGGATGGAAGCTTTTGGCAGGCTTCTATCTATAAAATAAGCTAGGAGAAAAGAGAAAGGGCTCTTTGGCCATTTTGGCTCTTTTCTTCCACTTCGCCCTCTGCCTCCTCTCTCCCTATCTCCGTTCTCTTCCCTGTTGGGACTTTGCCGTGGTAGCGGCCATCTTGGCGTAGGATTCTAAACCTACATGTGGTGGGGCCCAGCCAGGAACCTAAAGTCTGGGGGTTTCCTGTTACTGGATTGTACACCAGAACAAGTGTGAGTAAAGCCTTTTGAAACTGCTGTATTCTCACGTCTTTCTCTGTCTGCCGCCGCCGATCCCCTGGGGCAGAAGGGGATCCCTGACCCTGCTCCCGGATTTTGTAGGGGAACCCAGCGCCCCCAAAAAAAAAGAAAAACAACTGAATTGTCATTTAGGTATCCTTTATGGGCACACAGAAAGATTCCTGCATTCAGGATCTTACCGTGTGAGAACAAAGAGCTGGATTTGTCTTTCTTTCCTTTGAGAAGATAAAGCTGATCAAGAGCGCAGAACGGTTTAGGAGAAATCATAGTTCTACCTCAGAAAATACCCTATGCTGGTCAGAGAGATAGTATAGAGGGTAGACCACTGTCTTACATGTGGTTGAGTGGGGTTTGATCCCGGCAGGGCGTAAGGTCTCCTGAGCCCCACCAGGAGTGATCCCTGAATGCAGAGCCAGGAGTAAGCCCTGAGCAGGGCTAGTATAGTCCAAGAGTTCCCCCCCCCACCACCAATACAATACCCTGTGTATTCTCAGTTTCTAGACAATTTCTAACTTAATCAACTACTGTTCATCTCAGTTCTCTTATCTATTTCTATTTTCAGAATCAAATTTAGGGCTTTTATCAGAAGAAATTACAGAAGACAGACTAAAGTGCAACTTTTTTGGTTTTGTTTGTTTGTTTGTTTGTTTGTTTGTTTGTTTTGGGGGGGGTCTTACCAGCAATGCTCAGGGGTTACTCCTGGCTCAGGAATCATTCCTGGCTGTGCTTGGGGAGCCATATGAGATGCTGAGGATTGAACCCAGGTTGGCCACATGCAAGGCAAACGCCTACCTGTGCTATTGCCCCAGTCCCTAAAGTGCAACTTTACATCAAACTATAAGACTATTTTTTTTTCCTCAGAAAATAAAACCCAAAAAAGTCGGAAAGCAAGGAAATGCCACTAGGCTAATTCAAAACGCAGAAGCACAACAGAGTTAACTGCTACCTCCAATTCCCGGAGATCTGCATAGATAAATATTGCTCACCAGGGCGGAGGGAGAGAAAAGAACCTTCCCAGCTGGAATGGCTTAGGAACGTCCCTAATGGGAAGAGGAGGCACCCCAACAGGAGCCTCAAGCTGCTAGCTGCTTATCAGATGAAAGAAATCTTTCCAAGACTGAGCTAAAGCCGCAAAACCATCAGAAGCTTTTTGTTTACATGACCTGCCTGGTCTGCAATCAGATTTTATATATATAATCAAAAACAAAAAGCCATTAGATAAAAATAGTTTAACGGAACCTAAAGCAATACCAATTAAAAAGAAAGACTCAGCAGGGTGAGCGGGGGTCTCAAGCAGGGCGGAGAAGGGGCCCTGCAGCTTCCCCACTGCCGCGCCCACACCCACCCAGCGCCTCCATTTCTACAGCCACTTCCTGGAACCCAGAGAGGCCCTGGGAACAACAGTTCCCTGGAGAAATGGTTGCACCGTAGCCTGCTGGGCACTAGGGGCAGCGGCCTCCACAATTTCACACTGATCAAGCTTTATAAACTAAAAAAAAAAAATATATATATATATATATATATGGGGGTAAGCCAACGATAAATCAATTAAACCTGATTTTTTAAAATGAGATTTCTACAACAACAAAAATTTATGCATACACTTAAACTGGCTGGAATATATTATCACCTTTCAAGTACAAAGAGCCATGAAAAATAGCCAGAATGTCTGATGAGGAAATGCCCCAGGCCAAGCCATGAGTCTTGGCCCATCCTTTCAGCTAACTCTGGGAAATCAAGGAGAGTCCTATGACCTATACTGGGCCTCGGTTTCCTTATATGAAAAAGTGATTAATTAAATCAGCATTTCTCTTCTGTTCTTTTTTCAAGCTACACCCGCTGTGCTGAGGGATCACTCCTGATGGCGCTGGGAGGTGGGAGGAGATGGAAGACCTGACGTGGTCCCGGGATCAAACCTGGGTCAACAGCATGCAAGGCCAATGCCCTGCCCACTGTACTATCACTTCAGCCTAGATCAGGAATTCTACACCTGTGAGATCCAGAATATTCCAAAGGATCACAGGTGAAAATCGTGAGAGGGTGGCACGCTATCTCAAAGCCTGGTACCCGGGTGTGCCAGTATCCCATCACATTTGAGAGACATCACAAGAGTGCGAGCACGAGTGTCCTGTGGGACAGATCCTTCATTTCTTAGACCGGGCTCAAACGGCCCAACGGGTCCATTGTGAGACCTAAACTCTTCATCGAATTAATTAATAATTAATACAATAATTAATTAATACATAATTTACATTCTAAGAATTTAATTAATACATTCCTCGACTGTATTTAGAGAACTGGCTCCAACAAACAATATAAAATAGATTATTCAGTGTATGTTTAGGATAGATTCAAACAGAGGTTGAGAAAAATTTCAAGAAAGTGTTGTCTCTAGGTGTAGTGGAGGGTGGATGTGGGGTTGACTAGTAACACACAACGTTCTAGAAATTCAGAAAGTGAGCGCAAAAAACACAAATGGGCAGATTCACATACAACAACCCCAAAAACTGTCATGACTTTGTCAATACCATTCCCATATACGGGCTGTAATGGTCAATATAATCAGTGCCAGCCAGGGAGCAGGCATGGGCTGGGGGTGGGCCTTTGGTGGTGGTGGGGCGCACTGGTGGTGAGACTGGTGTTGAACGATGCATGTTTCTAACAACTGATTTGTAAAAAACTCTGTACCTTGTAAATCAGTGTCTACATAAAGTAAAAAGGAAAAAGAGAGAAAAACCATGGGAGGGGGCACACACGAGGCAAGACTGGGAGCAGGCTAGAGGGACAGTCCAGCAGGCAAGGCCCTTGCTTAGCATGTGCTTGACCCTGCTTTCATCCCTGGCACCACATGTGATCCACTGAGTTCCACCTGGCACAGCCCAAAACCAAACCCCAAGCTGGGGATCAAACAGCAGGTCAGAGGGTCAGAGGAGACAAGCCGGAGGGGCCGGAGCTACGGTACAACTACAGAAAACACTCGTCATCTGCAGACATTCCTAGTTCTGAAATTCTAAAAACCCACGATAATTTAATGACTGTAAAAAGGAGAAATTAAACAGAACCATGCTTCCCTCACACGCACCGACATGCCCTGGTATCAATGCAGCATCCCGGGCCACACTACGCAGCGTGTCGCTCTCCAGAGTGGCCAGTCCACTGAGTGCTCAGCGACAAGCCCGCTGCCGGCTCCCCAGAAACGGGCTTGGTCTACGGGCATCACGTCCCTGACTCTACTATATTCTGTAGATGGAAAAGGGTACCCAGTAGCCGCAAACTAACTTCAACCACTAAATATTACAGAATGGGCAGTCTCTTATTGTGGGGGAGCTTTTTGGGTCACACCCGGCGACGCTCAGGGGTTACTCCTGGCTCTGCACTCAGGGAATTACTCCTGGCGGTGCTCAGGGGACCATAGGGATGCCGGGTTGAACCAAGTCAGGTGCGTGCAAGGCAAACGCCCCACCCATAGAATGGGTTGTCTTAACCCAGCTTTCATCAGTGGAGAGTAGCTAATGTGATGTGGGAATGAGGCTTCTTCCTTTCTTCAGCTTCCGCATAAAATTAAGAGGAATTATCTCTAATTCATTTTAAGAAACACTTTCCACTCTTTTCCTTCATATAGATAATTGTTTATACATTCGAATACCAATTCAGGGCCAGGGCTCAAATGTATAGGGCGCATACCTTTTTTCTTTTTTTTGAACTACACCTGGTGTTAATCACCACTACTGGCAGTGCCTGGGGGACCATATGGGATACCAGTGACTGAACCCGGAGCAGCCATATGCGAGGCAAGCACCCCACATGCTGTACTAGCTTTCTTGACCTCCAGGGTGCATCCTTTACATGCTGAGTCCTACGGCACATTCTTCACATGCAGTGGTGGGGACCACTGCAGTCCCTTAGACCTCTATGATCAAGTCTCAAACACCAAACCAGGTGCAGTCCCTGAGCATGGCCTGGTGTGACTCCAAAAATCCAAACAAAAACCTTCAAGATTATCCAGGGATTAGGGCCAGAGCGAATACAGTGGATTCGTACTTGCCTTGCGCGTGACCAGCCCAGGCTTGATCTCTGTTATCCCGTACGGTTCCCCACACACCACCAAGAGCAATTCCTAAGTGCAGAATCAGGAGTAACCGGCTGAGCATTGCCAGGTGTGGCCCAACAGAAAAAGATTATCCAGGGATACAGTTCAGTAGTAAAGCATTTGCTTTGCATGTGTCAGGTTCTGTGTTTGATAGCCTGTGAAAGAAAATGGGAGGGTGGGAGGGAGGGAGGGAGGGAGGGAGGGAGGAGGGAGGGAGGAAGGAGGAAGGAAGGAAGGAAGGAAGGAAGGAAGGAAGGAAGGAAGGAAGGAAGGAAGGAAGGAAGGAAGGAAGGAAGGAAGGAAGGAAGGAAGGAAGGAAGGAAGGAAGGAAGGAAGGAAGGAAGGAAGGAAGGAAGGAAGGAAGGAAGGAAAGCAGGCTTGGACCAGGGAGCTAGCTCAAGGCACATGAACATGTAAATGACCTGCAGTTATTTCATCTGTTTTGTTTTGGGGTCAACCCCAGTGATGCTCAGGGCTTATTCATGACTCTGCGCTCTGGGAGGTGGCTGTGTGTGAGGCGTGCGGCGTCCTCCCCGCTGCGCTCTCTCCGGCCCGGCCTGAATCTGTGTCCAGCAGAGCACGGCCGCGCACCACTCTGGTGCTACCTGGCACGCCAGGCCCCAGCAGCTCCACGTCCCAGCACTCAACAGGCCAACCCAGCTGGCACGTATCAAGCACCTCTAGGAGCGACCCTGAGTCCCCTCAACAGGGCAGGGGAGGTTCTCTCCTGTGAAGAACAGAACAGTTCCTGTCGAGGGCTCCAGCCTGAGGCCCAGTCAAAGCTGAAAGGCCACACCACAATCATCCCATTCGCATTTTCTATAACATGCAGGGATGAGCCATGGGGGGCCACTCTGGATAAGACGTGAAAAACCCTGGAACTCTTTTAGTCCAAATCTAAAGCTCCGGGAAAAAAGGATCCACCAAGAGATAAAGGAACTCTGTGACAACAATAGATGCTTAAAATACGTTTTGTTGAACAAGTTCTAACTATCGCTATAATCGCTGCTATTATCAGGTAAGCACTCTATATAACCTAAAATAGAAAGTGCTATTAGCATATCTATGAATAAATCAAATTATGACTTTACAACTTGTGACAATTTGCTTCACTGTATAAAAGAAAGAGAATATTGGGAACTATGAAAAAGACCAATTACTTGTGTGACCCAGGAAGTACTCAAAACACCTTGTGAAGTATTATTCTCACTTAAAAGACAAATTTCAGAGTCATTATGTAATTTGCCCAAAGTGAAACTTTTATAATAACTGGCCGAGAACCGGCTCTGGGCTTTCCAGTCTAACTATAAAGTGCCGCATTCATTAAGCCAGGATGTCCGGGTTGTTGCTGGAAAACGCTAACAGCATTAGTGATTTCAGCTCAAGCTCCATCACAATACTTCGTGAAAATCATTTCTATTCTTTTCATCAACTGAACGCTGTATCCTCTTAACCCCATGAAACAACTTTAAATTATGTTATACTTTAAAATACTAATAGAGGGGCTGGAGTGATAGCACAGCACGTAGGGCATCTGTCTTGCACGTGGCTGACCAGGTTCAATCCCTGACATCCCATATGGTCCCCCAAGCACCGCCAGGAGTAATTCCTGAGTGCAGAGCCAGGAGTAACCCCTAAGCATGGTTGGGTGTGACCCAAAAAATCAAATGGATGGATGGATGGATGGAGGGAGGGATAGATAGATAGATAGATAGATAGATAGATAGATGATAGATAGATAGATAGATAGATAGATAGATAGATAGATAGATAGATAGATAGATAGATAGAGATAGAGAGATAGAGAGATAGAGAGAGAGATAGAGATAGAGAGATAGATGATAGAGAGATAGAGATAGAGAGATAGAGAGATAGAGATAGAGATAGATAGATAGATAGATAGATAGATAGATAGATAGATAGATAGATAGATAGATAGACAGATAGATAGACAGATAGATAGACAGATAGATAGACAGATAGATAGATAGATAGATAGATGTAGACAGATGTAATAAAATACTAATAGAGGGGGTGAATGATAGCTGGAGGCCGAGTACAGGCTTTGCAAGCAGGATGTCAGAGCTCTATTCCCAGCATCACATGGGCCCCCAGCAATGCTGTGAGTAACCTGAGCACTGAGCAAAAGTAACCCGAGTACTATGTATTATGCCCCTACAAAATACTACTATGAAAATATGGGGCCGGAGAGATGGTCCAGCGGGTAGGGCGTTTGCCTTTCACGCGGCCGGCCCATGCTGGTCCAGGTTCAATCCCCACATCCCATATGGTCCCCGGGTACCACCAGGGGGTAATTCCTGAGTGCAGAGCCAGGAGAAACCCCTCAGCATTGCCAGGTGTGACCCCCAAAAAAAAAAAGCAACAAGTAAAAAGTCTGTTGGGCTTTTTTCTTGGGGGAGGGGTGACACCTGGCGATAATCAGGGTTACTCCTGGCTCTGCACTCAGGAAGCTCTGGGGACCATATGGGTGCTGGGGTCGACCTGGGTTGGCAGCATGCATCAAATGAACACCCTACACCTGTGCTATCACTCTGGCCCGCCGTGCTTGGGGGACCATATGGGATGCTGGGGATCGAACCTGGGCCGGCAGTGCAACCTGCAAATGAACACCCTTCCCACTGGGCTATCGCTCCGGCCCCCAAATACAAACTTTTTTGAATGCTCTATTACATCAATACTGATTTACGTTTTCAGTGGCAGGATAGAACTCAGGGTCTCACACCCGTGCAGGAAGTATCTACCACTGAGCCAGACGCCCTGTCCTTCATTAACACTTAAATACCGAGTATCAGCTATGTCTAAGTATGCAGCCTGACTATACGCTTACTCTCGGATGGTTACTTTCTGATCCTGTTTTGGCTCAGGGGATCACATGTGGTGCTGAGGACGGAACCTGGATAGGTGCGTGCAAGTTCTCACCAGCTGTACTATAGCTCCAGTCTCAGAGTTGTTATCTTCAGTCACTTGGAACCTTTTCTTCAAGTGGGATCTTCCACCAAAGGTTACAAGTAAGGGCTAGAAAGGCAGTGTTTCGGGGAGCGTGGCAAGGGGCTCAGAGTTCTGCCCGCAGCCTGCACTACCCCTAGGCTCCTCTCACAAACAGCATCTTTGTTTCTTGGCAAACTCGGTGGTGGTCCAATTATGTCTGGTGTGTGTCCAGGAATGCTTGGGCTCGGGGAGCATATTCCGTGTGGGGGACTGGAGGTGACAGCATGCCGGCCAGGCCCACGAGCTTCTGTCCTACTGTCCCTGAGTCTGCTCTGATGAGTCTAATGAGACTCCTGTCTTCTGTTGCTGTTGTTTGCGGGCCACATCAGCAGCACTCAGGCGTCGCTCAGGCGTTACTCCTGACTGCGAACTCAGGAATCACTCCAGGAAGGTCCAGGGGACCATATGACACACCAGGGATCATGTGACATATGCTAGATCATATGAGATATCGGTATGAGCTGCGTGCAAAGCAAATACCCACCTCACCATCGCTCCGGCCTAAAGCTCCTTTTTTTTTGAGTCATGCCCGGTGATGCCCAGGGGTTACTCCTGGCTCTGCACTCAGGAATTACTCCTGGTGGGACCATATGGGATGACAGAGATCAACCCCGGGTTAACCACGTGCAAGGGCAAACACCCTACCCACTGTACTATCACTCTGGCCCCAGACACCTGTCTTGATCACAACTTAGTATCTGTGAAAACTGCCTGTCTTGAACAAAATGCAAGACTTACAGAGAAGCAAATACATTTTCACTGAAAAAAAAAACAATTCACATCATAGCGAAGCACCCTCCCCCAAAACAGAGACTTTTCATGGAAGCCCAATGTCCTTTTCAAAACTATCACATAGGGGCGGATGATAGCACAGCAGGTAGGGCGTTTGCCTTGCATGTGGCTGACCCGGGTTCAATCACCCGGCATTCCCTATGGTCCCCGAGCACCAGAAGGATTAATTCCTGAGTGCAGATCCAGGAATAATCCCCGAGCATTGCTGGGTGTGACCCAAAAAAGCCAAAAATAAATACATTTTTAAAAAGCTATCACATAGTGTGTCAGGCTTTCACAAATGCCAAGCTCACCATCGAACTTATTCAAATGCTTTCACCTTAATCAAATAATCAAGTGGACACATCGCTGAGAAACTTGTGTTTGGAAACACAGTATAAAGAACTTTAAGTCCTTATGCTTTGCTGCTGGACTACTCAGGGGAGTCACCGGACTTACCATGAGAATAGCTCAAGTATGCAAACACCTTATGAAATAAAACAAATTACAAATTGTGTTGCATAATGTGGACAAACATGATAGTGGAATAAAAAGTTGTTTTTACAAGTTGCCTCTCTTGTGGAGCAGAAAATAAACATACCTTTGCCAAGATGCGTGTTGATAGACATATATCTCGCAGTTCCAGTTAAACTTTTGTGTTCTCTATAAGGTATATGCTTTTTGGTTTCAGGGTCAATATATTCCTTGGCCAGCCCAAAGTCTATAATGTGAATAATATGTTCTTTTTTATTGCCTTGTCGGCCAATCAGGAAGTTCTCTGGCTTGACATCTCGGTAAATGAGATTCCTTGAGTGCACATACTCCATTCGAGAAAGCTAAAAGAGAAAAATAAAATTATCTAAAGAACTAATA